>LIEC01007527.1:0-17297 GCA_001925005.1 Drosera capensis
CAAATCAAGTTTGATCCTCACGTAATATGTATTAAGTTAAAATACATAATTTATATTATTATTGATATTTTACGATAAATTTATAAAAATCTGTATTTAATCATCGTTATATGTATATCAATTTTTATATCGATATGAATATAAAATCAAAATGTTACATCTTTTTCGAATTGAATGAAATAGGTTAAGTTTTGTATCTCAATTCTATAAAAAATAATTATTATTTCAACATTAAAAATAAAAAAAAACTTTACAACTTAAAATTATCTAATATAATTAATATTTAATAATTTTGTAAATTTTATGATATAAAGAGAGTAATAATGCAAAAAATAATCCGAATTCAATATTTTTTTTAAAAAAAACAATGCACAAAATAAGGTGTTCCATCACCATAGGTCTAGGAGTATCCAGAAATGTCAAGAATTGATTTAGACATCACAAGTAGACCGAACCGGTTCGAGTACTTCTCGAACCCCTACTCACCATCTCCCGGCGGCGGCGACGACAATGGCGGCGATCAAAGACTACGCCGACTTCCTCGAAGTCCACTCAGTCCTACTCGCCGCGACCGGAATCCCCGAATCCCTTTACCTCAAGCTGTTCCAGAAACTGTCGACAGAGACCTTTGACGGCGGAGATTACTTCCAGGTGGAGCCATGCGAGGGGGGCCGACAGCGGCGGCTGGTGTTGACGGCGGAGGGAATGGGGAAGGAGTCGGATGTGTTTCTCGTCGATCATGCGTGGACGTTTCGATTACCCGATGCTCCCAAGCAGGTAGGGTGCTGGTGCAGCTTTGGTCACTTGTTTAGTTTTCATTGTTTTTCGTTGTTTTCCTCGTATGAATTGATTGATTTTTGTGCGATAGAGGTTTTGCTCGAGTTTATAGTTGTGAATCAATCTACCTGATGGATGTGAGGAAGTTAGATGGGTGCAATCACCAATAAAACTAAACCTTTATTCCATTTCAAGGGTCGGCTACATGGATACAATGGAAATATTGTGTTATATGAATGCCAATTGTGTAGAATGGTACAATTTTTCACGCGTTGGAGGTTGGCGACCTAATACATAACCCTAGTTAGGTTTTGAAGGGTTGTACGGGTAAATTATATTTTCAAAGGAGTAGAGATGCTATGAATTTTTGTGCCGAAGCAGAAGGATAAACAACTATTAGGATGTCTTTATTGATAGCAGAGTAGATACCTTATTTCTGAAGTGTTGAGACATGTAGAGCAGCTGATGGATGCCTGGGAAGTTATGCAAGTATACTTCGATTGCACTCATAGATTATGTACTAGATGAACTCCTAACAAGCTTTGTTTCTATCTACTACTTATCTAATATCTAAAATGAATCAAGTTATTCATGATTGGACTAAGCCAAGAGAGAAACTCTCACAAATTCTCGAAAATTCCCCTTAAGATCAAAGAATTCCATCGAATAGAGAAGGATTGTATGTGTGATAGCATTACTAAGGTAAATGGGAGGGGAATTATATCTGGATGTATAAGCACATCATATAACGTTGTGGGTATGCCATGCACCAAGGGGAGCCTAGACAAATGCGTAGTTCTTCTTTTAAAACACTCATGTTGTGCCAAGTTGAAATCTATTTAGTTTCAGGGGATATTGATAGTGCCAAGTTGGCATTGATGTAGTGAAAATTTAAAATCCTTGTTTGAAACTTTTCTCTTTTTCATTTGTGGGTTGCAGCTGGAGGAAGTTCCTGGTTTGGCTGAGAGAATGGCTGCATTGATGTGTGTGGACAGCGAGCTGAATGTAGACCCTGAAGAAAGTACGCATGATGTGAGCGAGAATGGCACAACATTTAGTATTGAAGAAATACTGGAAAGTGAAATTCGTAAGGGGAAGGAGAAAGGAGATGATGTTGTTAGATGGCTGGAGCTCGAAGATATCGGCCTTGATGATGAGGCACTGTTGTCATTGGATTTGCCCAGTAAATTTCCGGTCCGTTCTCAAACCGCGTTTCGCCCATAGTAAATTTCATCACCTATGTTGGATCAAGTATTAGTCTGACTGTTACACCTAATGCACGTAAGTTGTGTCATTGAACCAGAACCTAGTTGCCCTTAGTTTATGTGGGAACAACATCAAGAATGTCGAGACTGTGTTTGAGGGGATATCCAGATTCAAGAACCTCAGAGCTCTATGGTTAAATGATAATCCTGTTGCTCAAAAGTGGTGAGATTTTGTTCTCTCAAAAAAAGTTCCCATTTTTTTCTGAGTTTCTTTGAATTTCAAGTGGAATTATTTCGTTCTCTCTTTCAGTGGCCAAGTCGTGATAGATAGGATTGTTCAAGAGTTCCCAAAGTTGGAGATCTTCAATTCACGTTTTACCATTAAATATGGGGAATGGGCATTGGGATTCTGCGGCGACATATACGGAAAGGATAATCCTGGCCCTATCCAGCAGACTGAACATGCTTTACGAAGTGTTACCGGTCTTGATCTTTCTAAAAGATCTATCCACAATCTAATTAACAAGGTGTGCTATGTTATATATTACTATTTCTTGACCATACTTTTCTCTCAGATCCATGCAATGAGTGGCGATGTCAGGAACCTTGTAGCTTGTTCGCTTGAATTTCAGTTAACTATTGACAGTTGAGTGCTTCTCCATGTTGTCAATAAAGCTTCGTGGCATGTATTTCTAAGAATCTAATTATCGCTTTTCATCTTTTGCAGGCATTTTCACCCATGGAAATGCCCCACCTTTCATATCTGAATCTCCGTGGTAACCCATTAGACAACAATTCAGTTTATGACTTGATGGAGATTTTGAAGAGATTTCCTTCATTGAATTCTCTCGAGGTAGTTTCCTTAGCTGTGGGCTAGCTTCTGAAAAGGATCCATATACCTGGGAACTTTGGATGCTTAAAAGATTCAACTGCAGGTTGATATTCCTGGCCCCCTCGGAGAAAGTGCTGTGGAGATTCTGGAATCTCTTCCAAATCTCTTGTTACTCAATGGAGTCAAAGCATCTGAAATTTTTGAAACTGAGAAGCACATTGTTGACTCCATGCTACAACCACGCCTGCCCGAATGGACCCCTCAGGAGTCACTTGTGGACCGTGTATTGAATGCTATGTGGCTCTATTTGATGAGTTATAGACTTGCTGATGAGGAAAAGATTGATGAAACCTCAGTGTGGTAAACCATTGATTCTTCATTTTTAGTTTTCATTGTTTCTTATCTGCCTGTAGCTGCTTCTTCCGTAGATGCTATTACCTTCCATGTCAACCATTTAGTTCCCTATTGGTCACTTGGCTGAAGGGGAAGTTATATGGTTATTTTTTGTTCTTCGATATAGCTTCAGTGTGTGTTTTGTGGCTAATGCTTGTGTAGTAATGGTACTCTATCAATTCTTGTGTAGGTATGTGATGGACGAACTAGGTTCAGCATTGCGGCATAGCGACATGCCCAATTTTCAAGTATCGCCTTTCCTCTACATGCCGGAAGGGAACCTGCCATCTGCTGTCAGGTTCGATTCTCAAATTCCATGCCCACTTGTTGCTTTGATGTTTTTAATTTTTTCTTTTTGTTCTGTATTTGCTAGTTTCATGAACTCAGCATAGATTATACTTCAAAAACTTTTTATCTGGTATCCCTCGAATGTCCTCAGAAATACATGATCATGCTGTAGAGACTTCTGTTTCCGATATCTATGAATACAAAATGGAGGCCTATCCTTAACTTCTGTTTATTTTTATCCATATACTGTTTTGGCCTCCAGCAGTACAGTGAGATTCTAACTTGGATTGAGATCTTTCAGCTTCTCTATCTTATGGCCAACCCAAGGCGTTCAAAAGGGAGACGAATGCACCCGTGACTTTTTATTTGGTATTGGAGAGGACAAACAACGTTCTGCGAGACTAACAGCCTGGTTTCATACCCCCAAAAATTATTTCATCAAAGTATGTGGTTCTTTTTACCATTATTTGAGTTTGTGATCCTGTCATTCCAATGTAGGTAGCCCTGACCATGTTAGTCTGTTGGCTAGGTGTATGAGAGACATCTACAGAAGTTGCAAGCAAAACATCCTGTTTCTCCACCAGTGCAATCACGTCAAGCGTCGAGTCTGATTCATGGTTATTCAAAACATTTATGTGTATATACTGACAACCCTCAAGTGGAGGAATGGTTAACACGCCCTGAATTTGTTACCAGTATGAGCCTTTCTTTTTTCTTTGTCCTGCTAATTACATGGATTTTGACTTAATACTGCTGCTTGGCCGCCCAGAATATTTGCATAGCAGCTGTCCAGCTCAGTTGCTTATGGTACATGCTCATTTCTGCGACCACCTATACTCATTTGATTTTGTCTACAGCAAGCAATCCAAAAGAAGCAGATATTATCTGGACGAGTGTGCAGATTGATGAGGATATGAGAAAGGCAGTTGGAATAACAGATGAACAATACATCAACCAATTTCCCTACGAGGCTTGTCTTGTCATGAAGCATCATTTGGCAGAAACCATTCAACAGGTACAAGCTCAGTTCTAGGAAAGAAAAACATGATACATGATGCTTTGCTCGACTACATTCTTCTGGTTTCTTTGGCGATCTGTTTCTGGTCTCATGGAAACCAGGAAAATATGCTTTTATACTGGCCCCTAAAAAAACAAAACCAAACAAAAAAGAGAAAAAAAAACAGTGTCGTGCCATTCATGTAAAACTATTTGATCATGGGTTCGAAGTCTTGGCTAAAGAGTCTCTGTAGACCGTGTACAAAAGATTGCCAAAATTCCCCCACTGCATCTAGCTTCAATGACTAGTTGACTACAATAAATTGGCATTTGTAATGGAAATTCATCGTACATTGTGGCCTTTCTAATGACTACCTCAATTTTTTCGTTCCTTTTCCCACAGGCATATGGATCTCCTCAATGGCTCCAGCCTACTTATGATCTGGAAAAGCATCTTGCGCAGCTGATTGGAGACTATTTTGTACGTCAGAGAGATAATGCTGATAATTTGTGGATATTGAAGCCCTGGAACATGGCACGAACAATTGATACAACAGTCACTAGTAATCTCTCTGCTGTTATTCGCCTCATGGAGACAGGCCCAAAAATATGCCAGAAGTATATAGAACACCCAGCTTTATTTAGAGGGAAGAAATTCGATCTTCGTTATATCGTGCTTGTTCGCAGTATGAATCCATTGGAGATATTCCTTCACGATGCATTCTGGGTATGCATCTGTCTTCTGAAGGATAATTATTGGTCAAGACCCATGTCATCTCTTCTGTGCCAGCTGAACGTATTCTACTCATGCTCTTGAATTTTTTTTTTTACTTTTTTTTTCAGGCTAGGCTGGCTAATAATTCATATTCACTGGACAGCCATAGCTTATATGATTATGAAACCCATTTCACTGTCATGGTACTTTCTTCATCTCATTCATGATTCATCAAACTTTTTGTCTTTCAATTTTTGGTTGATTAGCCCATTTACATGGTAACATTTGCCATTGAAAATCAGTCAGGTGTTCCGAAGTTGGACTTCTATATGAACACACCATGTATTTGCTAATGGTAACAATGTTCTGCTCCCTTCTGTTTGGCGTCTGGTGCAGAACTACCGTGGAACATTGAATCACATGAATACTCCGGACTTTATAAGAGAGTTTGAGGAGGAACATCAAGGTATGCAGGCATGCTACATACATTTTATGGCTCTGTGATAGGCCTGCAGGAAGGGGATAGGGGAGAGGCAAAGCATTTACTAACATTTCTCCCCCGTCCCTCCTTTGAGGAGGACTAATGTTTACTGTTATTAATTTCAGTTGCTACATGGTGACAGAACTCTAACAAAGTTTGTTTCTTATCCCCAGTCAAATGGTTAGATATCCATCAGAGGGTTAGAGCCATGATCCGCTCGGTTTTTGAGGGTGCAGCTGCAGTTCACCCTGAAATGCATAGCCCAAAATCAAGGGCCATGTATGGTTTAGATGTCATGCTGGATTCTGCATTCCGTCCGAAGCTGTTGGAGGTATGTTGCCTTGAAACATCGATCATGTTTTTTTCCCAACTAGAGCAGATTGTTTCGGAAAAAAATGAAGCATGCGACACTAGACACAGATCAACATTTGACCGCTTCTATAGTCAAGTATCGCTGTGTGCACTTCTTCGGTGTTTGTTGTTACTAATTGATGAAATAGGACTGTAGGAGTGCGGCTTAAGCTTCAATTTCTGGTATTGAGTTTGCTTATTCTACCATGGTGACGATGAAGTGGACTGGTCAATTTCATCTTGAAATTTGGTTCAATGTCAAGTATGTCTTATATACTGCTCGGAGCATGTTGACAGTCATTTTTGGCTATCTGCAGGTAACATACTGCCCGGATTGCGGTAGAGCATGCAAGTATGATACGGAGTCGCTGTTCGGAGATGGAAGAGTAGTGAAAGCTAGTGATTTCTTCAACGACGTGTTCGGTTGCTTGTTTCTGAATGAAACCGACAGAGTGACCCCACTGTAGTAACGCTGGGGAAGATCTTGGCGGTTGGCTTCAAATTCTGTAGAATAGTTATGCTATGATCTCTCTTTTCGGCTTGAGGCGAGTTAGGCAAGAATGCATTTGTTTACCCTTTTAATTCAAGTTAATCCATCCATAATGTGTTTGGGATGCTAGATATCATCCCCCATATCTA
This sequence comes from Drosera capensis, assembly GCA_001925005.1. Lineage (NCBI taxonomy): Eukaryota > Viridiplantae > Streptophyta > Magnoliopsida > Caryophyllales > Droseraceae > Drosera > Drosera capensis. Next base: position 6,678 of record LIEC01007527.1, read on the forward strand.
ACTAAGAAAATATGAGTGTTCCAGTCAATCTTTGTGAAAATGTTCATTGCTCATGACCTCAACATAGAAAATTGCTACATTTGTTTGGTATTTGTATCGGCATTGTGTCACAGAAAACTCTTGTCTTAAATTTGTTGTGGATCATTAAACAAGTGATCACTAATCAGCGTTCGCATAGCTTGGACCAAATTATGCATATGTGCAGGTCAGGCCGCTCTGGTCCGAACAAATCCAAGACCCGAATCCGGTTCAGTCGAGCCGGACATGCATTCGTTCTCTTGAACATTCCCTTGACTCACTTCAGTGCTTCACCTTGTTCGAATTAAAGAATTTCCGCACTCGCAAAAATTCTCAGTTGCAGATTTCACCATCAACATCATCCATCAACTCGAGCTCGATTGTGTCTCCTCCATCGATTCCCTCAACAATTCCTCTCTGGGTTCCCCTCTTCTCCGCCTTTGCCCGCTGCCCATCACCACAAAACCTCATCTCCCTGCAAAATCTCTCTCAGACATTTCGTCGAACACTTGATATGCAACTACAACGAGGCCTATTCAGGGCTTGGAATTCAGGTAACTTGATCTGGGCACGGTGTGTTATCGATGTTTGATCGATTGTATTGATCCATAAAGGGAAAGCGAAGGAGAAGAGGAACACAAGAAAAAGGATTCGCTGATTCCCGGTGTGGATTCGGAATTGAGTTCATCGATGGCGTGCTCTCGCCGATGACATTGTTGTCTCTTCCTCTTCGGTCCCTTAGGGTTCGAGCCTCCCATTTCGCCGTTGTCCATTTGCATAATCATGGTTTTAGTGGAGGATCTCGTGATCCAATGGTGATTGACAATAGTCAAAACCCCAGTGAGCTTTGGTTTGCTAAGGTGGTGTGTGTGTTCGTTTTGACTCGCTTGATTCGTGCTCGGGGTATTTGGATGGGAAGGTGACTCCTAATGTGGCGTTTGAGGTGATTAGGCGGTTCCATAGCCCTGATTGGGCTTTGAAGTTTTTTGAGTTTAGTCGGGTGAGGTTGAGCTTGATTCATAGCTTGGGGAGTTATAACTATATGATCAGATCGCTTTGCGAGATGGGGCTTCATGAGGCAGCTTATTGGGTATTGGAGTGCATGAGGAGTGATGGGCATTCACCTGATTCGTATCTTACGGGGTTTTTGGTTGGTTCTTTTGCTGAAGCTGGCGAGCTTGAGGCTGTGAGACGATTTCTTAGGGACAATGTAGATGGTGCTAATTCGTTCGTGTATAATAAGGTGTTGAGCATTTTAGTTCGGAAAAATAGAATAGACGAGGCTCTTAGTTTCTTTAGAGAATGTATGGCATCACAGTCTTGTTTGGATACCTGCACGTTCAACATTTTGATTCAAGGCCTTTGCAGAGCTAGCCAGATGGACACTGCGTATCGGCTTTATGAGGCCATGGACGATTTCCATTGCTTCCCTGATATTATTACCTACAATTCCTTGATTGATGGGTTCTGCAGATCCAACGAGGTAGAAAAGGCGCATGACTTATCAAGGAAAGTGCTCTTGAGAGATGATGTGCTACCTGATGTTGTGACTTATACGTCAGTTATATCAGGTTACTGCAAGATGGGTGATATGGAGGCAGCTTCATTTCTCTTCACCGAGATGACTACAAGTGGAATCAAACCTACCATTATAACGCTTAATATTCTTATTGATGGTTTTGGCAAGGTTGGTGACATGGCATCGGCGCTGGCAATGTTTGAGAAGATGCTTTTTCTTGGTTTTACCCCAGATGTTGTCACCTATAGTTCAGTAATTGATGGTTATTGTCGACATGGTCACGTAGATGAAGGGTTGAAATTTTGGCAGGAAATGAATAGGAGGAATGTGCATCCAAATAAGTATACATTCGCTATTCTTATAAATGCATTGTGCAAGGAGAATAGGCTGGAAGAAGCCTGCGTGTTTTTGGTGCAGTTGAAGCAGAGGAATGTGGCTCCTCAACCATTCATGTTTAACCCCGTGATTGATGGGTTCTGCAAATCTGGTAAAGTTGATGAGGCTAATTCAATAGTGTCTGAAATGGAGCGAATGCAGTGCAAGCCGGACAAGATTACGTTTACCATCCTTATCATCGGGCATTGCGTGAAAGGGAGAATGTTGGAAGCAATCAGCATTTACAATAGGATGTTGATGGTCCGATGCGCTCCTGATACCATCACTATGAACTCCTTTGTCTCTTGCTTGTTAAAAGCGGGGATGGCTAGTGAAGCCCTGCAAATAAAGAAGCAAGCTGCAGTTGATAGCATCAACCACTGCATAGCTTCTTCGAGGACAAATCATGCATCTCAGCAAAACGTTGGAATCCCAGTGGCAGTTTAAGTGGTGAGTAGCCATGATAGCACTCTCGGGTGGCTGCGACCATCAGATCGCATTGTTCTGCGGAGCAATGTCAATTTTCAGCTCGTGGTGCCGCGAGATATTGACAGTAAGTAATTGTTTCTCCTCCCTATAATCACCATTCCTATATGCTTGGTCTGAGTGTGTCATATGTTGGTTTAGTATTTGATGGGATTCTGTTGATAAAATCCTTATTGTGCTTCTGACAGTCCGAAATTGTTGCTTCCATTTAGAAGTTATGGGCAATGGATGTCTTTATACTTTCGCGTTCGTGGTTCATTTCATTGGAGCTTTGTTCCATCTAAATAATATGTTCATGTGATTCTTTAGTAGTTCATTGTCTTAAAATATGGGTACGTGAATAGAAACTGTATCCGTTACTGGAGTAGGAAAAGTGTGATACATTTAAATACCTGTAATAGCTCAGTGTGATGCCGGGCATTATTTACGAGGCTACGGCACATACCAAGTTATCATTAGATCAGAATCTGGAATCACAGATTGAGAAAAGCGTGTCGTCCTGGATTTTTCCTTGAAAGGACACCAAATGTTTCTGCTCTTCCATCTCTAGGATCGTTGTTCTAGTTTATTGGCGTTCCCCCTGTTCTTTCTGAGAGTGACCTTCATACTTCTGCATGTCCCTGGAAAGAAAGCGAAAATTTAAGCCGACACCCCTCCCTTGCTCTCTCTTTCTCAAAGTTAGTCCACATGATGGCAATCATGTTTATGCTTAACTAGAGCTCTCCAATGTGTATTTCTGAATGCTGTGCTCTAATGCTTTTGCAGCTTCCTTTGATTCAACAGTGGGCACTAATCTCGTGATTGTGATGACCAAGAGCTATTTGAGGCGGTATCTGATTTCATTACTGCTTCAGATTCGTAAGTTCTTTCGGGGATTGAAGGTGGCAATGTCTTCCTTGAAGGTTTGTCTGTACAGATCATTAGTCCTGGCTTACTCCTCAGCAATTGCAGGCGGCTGGAAAAGAAGTTTTGTTTTTTGCATTTGTTTTTATCGATAATTTTCCATAGGATTTTATGCATCAGATGGGAGCACCATTTTGATGTGGAAGTGATATCTACTTGTTTGAGCAATATACAAATTCTTCGCCATTTGCGACTCAAGACAGGGTCCTCGTTCTTCTAGTCATCGATGATTATTAGTTGATTACTACACCACACATGTTTAAGAGGTATACGTGCAATTTAAATTGTTATATGTATAAGAGGTTTTTTTTTGGTACAAATGTATAAGAGGTTTTAAACAACGCAAAGTAGATGCATCAGCACCGCAGTTCTCTCATCATGATAAACAAGGCAATTGCTTCGAGATCTATCGAGCCAAAAGCTGCAGACAGATGAGATATCCAGCATATAGCTGGAATAAACAGAATTCTGAAGTTTTGATAGTTTGGCGTCTGATGGCATGGAAGTTTCACACTGCAAGTATTTATATGCAAGCGCAGACAATGTTGATGCTTTAGGCATCATCACATGTTCATGACCTGAAATATCCAATCACACATTACTAGTTACAGTAAATAATTATTCATTGTATCAACTTAGCAGATTTCATAAACCAGCACAACTGTCTTCGAAGTTTATTTAGCTATTTACACACCGCAATCCTTTCAATGATCGGGCATGGCTGACAGGCTCAAACCAACCGACGAAATTGTAGCCATTATGATCATTGGTTGAGCAATTCTTCTGAAACTCCTTCAAGCCACAACAGGGTATGATGCACAAGTAGCAACGCCTGCACCATGGAACAGACGTAAGCTCATAGTTCACTTGACCAAATAATAACCGTATCGTTTCTCTATATGCCATACCTTGACTATTAGAAATGCTGTCATTTTGATAATTCGATTACGTATTAGTTGAAGACCTGGTTTGGAAGATTGACTTACCACACATGTTTTTCCCCAGTTCCATTTTGAAGTACCCATTGTCACCCCAGTCTCCTCCCCATGAATTCTTAATGAGCCAGTACGGAACACCGTTTTCTACTCCATAACCAACAGCAAGAACAGCGTGATTCACGTCCTGCATAACCGAAACAATCATCATAAGAGCGATAACGTAACACATGATGTTAAGTAAAGTTGAACCATGCACATATGAAGATCAAAATATCAAGAGAAGCATGTTGGCAAAAAGTAAGAGCTTACCATGGATGTGGAACCACAAGAATCGCTTGTGTAAACTCCATCCTTGTAGAATCGGAATCCATTAACCACCTGAAACGCAACACTGACTGGCCGGACAAATGCAACAGCATGTTTCAGCTCATCTTCAGCCCCCTGTATTCATTTCAGGAAAAAATGAGTTTCAAAGAGTTAATTTCACCGCACATGAAAATTATGCACTTCAACTCCACTCCTCTGAGGGTCAATGTTAAACCCGAAGGTTCAGAAGTACCTACTGCTCGTAGGTTACAACTTACTACTACTCTATCCAGGGGATTCTACCTACACGGTGAAAGAGCAGATTATGCAAATCATAATCTGACACTCCATGACTTACCAGAGTGATATTGACCGATTCGACTACACGAACACCAACATTCTCAGAAGAAAATTTGCACTCCCCATCTTTTCCAGCATAGGGATAGGCTTCTTCAGTGTCAAGTCCTCCATTATATTTGACGTACTCAAATGCTTGGGATGGTAAACCTCCACTGCAACCAAAGTTATTGAAAGCCCCTGCACAGTCCACAAGCTGCTGCTCGGAAAGAGAGACACTCTTCCCGAAGGCCTGGGAGTAGGCTGCCTCTAGAGCTCCGGTTGTACTGCAAAAATGTGGCGTTTCAAGATAAATACAAGATGGTTGATATATACACCAACAGGGAGCAAGCAGTATGTTCCTTAGGAGTGTCTAACCTGAAGGTCCAGCAGGATCCGCAATGGCCTTGATTTTTAACAGGGGTTACGATTCCCACTTCTCTCCAGTCTTTCTACAGGTCCAGCAACAGAGACAAATAACTTGATTGAATTCAGAGTTAAAAGAAAATAAAGGCTATCTATACTTTAATAAGCCTATTGAGTCAGGCTCACATGAAGTAATTCAGCCAGAGTTTTCTCCATTAAACGGAGCAATATCAGCCCTACTTTCGTCAATGGAAATTCAACTAAACGTTCAACTCACGCAGTCAGCAAACACCAAAACAATTCTAGAAGGTTGTATTAGAAGAAGGCATGATCACTCACTCCATCAGCCAGTTTCAACGAAACACAAACATATCTTAAGATTTGAGATTAAAGAGGATAAAGCAAGCAGCTTAAGTACCACATCAGGGAGCGTTGCATCAGTCATCTTGTGACTGCCTTTGAGCGTGGCTGAACAATTCTGAGCAGCCCCTAGTTTGTGTTTTTGGAACTCCTCCCATGACATATCAGCAAAGTCTGTGAAACCATAAGTAATTCATTAACGTGATCACCAAATAGCTAGCTCACAGTCTAAGAGTTAGCAACTACGCTCTACGATATGCATAGTTCCACACGCTTACGGCTGTTTGTGATTTGACGGTTTAACTTTGCAAAATTTTCTTTATCACATTTTTGTACGTTATTCCGGTATTCCAATTAGAAGGGTGATACAATATCGAATGATTATTGTATCACTGTCACTAGGATCCCTCCTACTATTGTTCTGATATGACAAGGAAACCCATGAAGAAGTCGAACCACACATCCTAAGTGCAAATAACACACAAAGCAGCAAGATTTCAGTTCAAACGCTTAAAAGAAGACATGATTCATACATGTCTTCTCAGTTCTAATCCTCAGAGGAAAACAAGTCAGACATGTTTGTTAGTTTCTTTAGACCTCTAGCATTCACAATCGGCTATATCATCAACAAAAGCAATCAGTACAAAACAGAATCTTCCAAAAACTTGCTTCCTACTTTAGATCATCACTCCTACAACTAAGTTTCAGCTATTTTATTATCCTAATATGCCGATCAATGGAAACGAACACTACGAGTACTAGTCGGCAAGACAGGCTAGCAATCGAGCAGCAACAACCAACAAGGAATCAACACAGAAACACAGCAGCTCAATCCAACGATCAAGAACAGCACGATGACGAGCAGATCGAAAGAGCAGGATCGACTCACCGTTGAGCGCAAGAGTGTACGGCATACCGTTGCGGTTGCTAGATCTGATCAATCTCAGATTCTCCTTAAACACAGCAAACCTCAGCCTCGTCTCCTCCACCGTCTCGTACCTCTTCCCATACCTACACACAAACACACTCAAACACTTCAAAAGTCAAACCAACCTCACCTCAATCATCACATCAACAACGTCAAATTCCGATCGGATTCATCATCATACCTGTGAAGGAATCGAGCGAAGGAGAGGGCGCGGCGAGAGTTGCCGACGGCCTCGACGACGGAGGACTCGATCTCGCGGAGACGATCGGAGACTAGTCTGATCGGATTCTCCTCCGTGAAGGTGGAGACCGTTGCCGTAGTGGCGGCGGCGGCGGCGAGGATGACGGCCATGACTGCGGCGGCGGAGATGGGAGGAGACATTCTTGGAGAGAAGAGGCGAGCGAGTGGTGGGATTCGTTGTGTGTGAGTGGTGGAATCTGATTGGGGGTTTTATGATTGATTGAGGGAGAGTGAGAAGGTTCAGAGACGAGGTGAATTTGGATTGTTGTGGAGATTCCAACGGTTATGTGGGCCCTTGGTAGCTTGTGGTGGATTCACAACGGTGACGCACATGATGATAAGATTATGTGATTCCGTTTGCATCTAAGTATGTCCAAATGATATTTGTCGTATATAACAAAGATCATCTATATTTTAATTATAAATAATAAGATTTGTTATAATTTATATATATTATTTCAATATAATCATATTATACTATAATTATATCCTTAGATGAATGAATGACGGTGAACACGTCTAACGTATGTGAATGAGTTTAATTATATCTTTTCTTTATTTTTGTTTTTGTCCAAAAATTGTTATGCTAAAAATAACAATGGCTATTTTTGATGTCAAATTTCACATCAATTCTGACAAATATAGAAATTTGTCTAATAAAAAACATATTATTGGAGCATATATTTATAAAAAAATTATTATTATTTGACAAGAATATTATATTCAACATGATGTTTATTGGATTTGCTCTTATGAACCTACACATCATTGATCGTTACATTGATTCTATTGGGAAAGATTTTAAGCCAATCAACTCTAGTTTTCATAGCTTGAATTTGGAGTTCTGTGTTTGGTGGAGTCCTATGGACTTTTTTAAGTCACAAGTCGATCACATCAAACAGATCAAATTTATGGTTGTACGATTAAAATGTAAGATCGCATTCGTTGCAAGTTGTACAATAGATGTTTCGTGTCAAATGACAAAACCTTGTCTATCTTGTACAAAAACATCGAAGTTTTGTCATGGTATTTTTCCCATCATCACCCAGAGTCCCACTTGCGTGCAAAGCATGTAAAAAATCTTTAGTCGACGTCAATTATTTGCAACAAAACAAGCGGAGTTATGAAGAAAAGTCACCATTGTTGTTGCTTTTGAACCGCAAATCTTGCGACTTTTTACATAAGTCATAACTTGGCTTAGTTCACTTCGTTTTTCTTTTTCCTTGATGTTACTCGAAAGCTGTGCCATTTTCCTGAACATAAGTTTCCACATTCTCGGCATCTTACATCACCCAGAAAAAACTGGAGGGAAAAAATAAATCCCATCAATTAAGCAAAGTGGACCATGATACCTGGTGCAGCCCAACCACGTACCAGCTTGGGCCTTTATCTGCATCCTATTGGGCCGGTCTTGGCCCATTATGGAAATCTCGGCATGTCTTGGTCCAGATTGTAAAAGCCTGGTATATATATGAAAGTCCTCACTAGGTGTGTTTTGCTAGGGTCTAGATAAGACGGTTAAGACGGAGATAAAATCAATTATCGAATCGTGACCAAAATCGATAAATTGAAATCGATCGAATCGCTCAATAAATGATGCGGATATGATTGTTAAAATGAGACCGATTAATATACGGTTCGGATCGGTTCGAAAACCGATTAATCATCGATGCAACTGTTTATTGAACCCATTTGAGCCGATAAACCGAGTCCATTTACCACACTGAATCTCCAATTTATTTACCCCCGAGTCACATGTCATTTGATGGCCCATAGTGAGGTTTATCGGCCCATAGTCCAGAGTCCAACCTAATTTACAAAAAAATAAAATAAAAAAATCATATAGTAATCCCTAATCTCTGGAATCATCCTCACTCCTCAGTTCTTCACTGCCATCGCCGTTTAATTTCCATAAATCCTAGAACATGAACTAGAACTCTTGGGTTCCTCTTAATTTCGGTAATGTTTTGATATTGATTCGTCATTCTTGTTTGCTATCTTTCTGAGTCTCAATTATTCTATCCTTCTTATTTACCAGATTGATATTAGGAGGGGTTTCATGAAATTTATTATTCTCGATCGATCATTTCGGGTGCTGAAAATCTATCGTTTTATGTTTATTTTATAGATGCTATGGAAAATTCAACTCTTGATATTGAGATGGTTGCCTCTACAGTTGATATAAAAGTATCACAACAAGATCCTCTGCCTACTGTCAACGGTAGAAGAGAAGGTGAAGAGGTAGATGACAATGATTTTGAACAAATTGAAGAAACACAGAAAACCAGACGGATTCGCCCTAGGACAGCTGTATGTTGGACATGGTTTAAGAAATGATTGAACCGAAAGAAAAAGGAGGTAAGCCAAAAGCTCGATGTAAGAAATGCTGTAGAGAATTTATGGCTGATCCAAAGGTCTAATGGAACATCTAGTTTGAATAATCACATGAGAAAATGTCGCAAGTGTGAAAATAAGGACATTCATCAAATGTTGATGAACCAATCTGATGGGGTGTTAACCTTGAGAGATCATAAGATTGATCCGGATGTACTCAGGGAGATGATCTTGACTTTGTTCGTGAAACACGAACTTCCTTTAAGATTCGTTGAGTATGAAGAATTTAGAAAATTGCTCTTCTACGTGTACCCAAGCTCTACAAAAGAGAAAAACTGAATATCATGAACGGCTTGAAAAACTCTAGTGGAAGGGTGTCAATTACGATTGACTTGTGGACTTTCATAGCCAATGACGGTTATATGGCTCTTACTGCCCGTTATATTGATGATCAGTTGGTTTTGCAGAAGAGATGGATTAATTTTATGGTCTTGCCTCCACCACACACTGGCGCATATATTTGTGATGCGATTAGTCAATTGTTGGATGAATGGAAAATTGAGGAGAAATTATTTTTTATTACTGTCGACAATGCAAGTTTCAATGATGTGTTTGTCACTTACTTGAAATCTCATTTGAATTTGAAGAATTTGTTGGTGTGCCATGGAGAATTTTTTTCATATTCGGTGCTGCTGTTACATTCTGAACCTTATTGTGAAGGATGGAGTGCAATTGATTAATGATTCTGTGAAAAAAGTCCGAGATAGTGTGAAGTTTGTCAAGAGTTCACAAGTTAGGAAGACGAGATTCGCAAGCAGTTGTTCCAGAGTAGGTCTGGCTACTAAGAAGGGGTTTGCATGGAGATGTGTCTATGAGGTGGAACTCGACATTTCAGATGCTTGATGATGCTTTGTTCTATAAGACAGTTTTTGATGACTTAGAGAAAATGGATACCAATTATTCATCTTGCCCTACACCAGAAGAATAGACACGAATTGAAATGCTCACTAAGTTCTTGAAGCCTTTTAATAGATCACTAAGACGTTTTCTGAATCAAAATATCCAAATGCAAACTTGTATTATCGGGGTGTGGTGGAAGTCTACTTGATTTTGAGGGATGGCTGTTTTTCCGGTTCTAAGTTTATGGAAAAGACAATTGATAAAATGAGGGAGAAGTTCAACAAGTATTGGGAGGAGTATTCAATGATTTTATCAATTGCCGTTGTTTTGAATCCGCGCTACAAGGTGGAGATTATTGAATGGGCATATGAGAAAATTTATGACAATTAATTGACGAAGTAGTCAGAAATTTTAAGTTTGCTATGAAACGACTCTATGAAGAATACAAGAGCATGCCAAAGGGGGATATTAATCCTCATGATGATATCGATGCATCAATCGAGGTAAGAATTCATGTTATGTGTATGGGGTTGTTGCTTGAAATGGACACAAGAAATTCCTGTACTTCAACATTCAGATTGTATATTCAATGAACTGTTCTCTTATATATA
>LIEC01007528.1:0-104523 GCA_001925005.1 Drosera capensis
TATTTTCTATACCCTCATAAGCAAACATGGGACATAAACAATAACAAAAGAAAATAATAATAGAGCCTACGTAGAAACATAACAAAAAAGTATAACAAGAAATAAAAAGCAAAACAAGAAATAACGAAAAATATATACAAGAGTTGAATAAATAAATACATAAATATATTAATTAAAAATAAAAATAAATTAAAATCTAATGACAAATTAACTTAAAATAATTAATCCTATCATGAAAACGCTATAATCCACCTAATTTATCCCATAATTGTAATGCTATTGTGCCAACTATTTAGGAACATGTCCTTAGTTAGTTCAAGTAAGGTCCGATCTTAATAACGTCATCCCAATACTTCTTTGGTCTCCTTCTGTCTCGTTTACTTTCCGTTATCAAAACGGATTCACATCGTCTAATCGGAAAGGGTGGGTCTCTACACATCACATAACCCAACCATTTCAATCTCAGCTTCCGCATATTAATATCAATAGCTAAGACTCCCAGTCAAACGTGAATCCTATCATTTGTAACTACATCTCTTATGGAGACACCACACATCCTTCGCAACATTCTCATTTCTTTCATATTTATTTTATTTACATGTGTTTTCTTTACAGCCCAACATTCTCATCTCTCCATCCTCTTGAATTATAGATCCAAGGTATTTCAATGATGACATCATTGGGATCGTATCTGACATAATCTTTACCTCTGATTATGAATATCCAAGCATTTATTGAACTCACAAAACATGTGCTTCGTCTTTATTCTGCTAAGTCTAAAACTTTTTGCCTCAAGCATTTCTCGCCACCTTTCTAACTTGTTATTAACTCCTTCTCTCCTATGATCAATCAAAACAATTTCATCTGCAAACAACATGCATCACAACACATCTTCCTAAATCTCTCTTGTCAACTCTCCATGACTAAAGCAAAAAGAAACGAGTTAACAGTAGACCCTTGGTGCAGCCCTACACGAATAAGGAAATGCTTTGTGGATCCTTGACATGTTCTCATGTAAGTCAACGATCGATCAATGTGTTAATATTGCTTTGATATACATCATTGACACTCCTTTATTAAGCAAGCAACTCCTTTATTAAGGTTCGAGAAAGACTTGGTTTCGAGGATATGTTGTCTTTTGTCTTGGTTGTAGGCAATGGTTGTCCTACCAGCTACAAGGAAGCTATTAGTTTCATTTATCTAGATAAATTGATAGTTGCTATGATAGAGAAGATGTAGTCACTTAGAAAAAACAAGACTTGAAAATTGGTGGAATTTCCAAAGGGGTCGAACTTAGTTGGATGCAAATGGGTGTTGACAATCAAGGAGGGATAAAAATATAAGACTCGTTTGGTGGCTAAGGGATACTCTCAGAAAGAGGATATTTATTACAACGAGATCTTCTCTTCAGTGGTCAAGCATACATTGATCAGGTTACTTGTTGCACTAGTATCATTGTTTGCTTTTCCTACCACTACATGATTTTGACTTACTCATGTCCTTGTGCAAACGTTTCATGCTTAGACACATTAGGTGTATTGTTACGTTTCATGCTTAGAGACATCAGGTGTATAATGTATTGTTAGCCAATTAATGGTCTTCATGTCTTCAGTAGAAACATTTAGGCAACATAACCTATCTAGAATTTGGATCTTAGGCGATTAATTGTTTAGCTAGATTCTACAAAAAAAAATCAGTTTAAGGTTAGCTAAATAAATCATCAAACATTTCATTGATTAGAAAATATTTTTGGGTTGTCTTAGAGCCCTTAACTTGAAATCTTAGTTACATTTAGATAGACTAAGAAAAAATGATAGAAAATCACCTACATTTGACCTTAGGTAAATTAATCATAAAATTTGAAAATTCACAGGTTATGATGGGTAGAGATCACATCTAATGCCAAGATGACTATCTAATAGAGGAAACTTTCGAAAGTAGAGACTGCATCTAATGCGGGGGTGACGGATGCTAGCAGCTAACGCGACCAAGCTTCTGAGTCCAGATCTCTGTCCGAAGATCAAGCTTTATCGAACCCTTCCTAGTTGGTGATCAATTATGTGGTAACTCCTCAAGCTGAACCATCCGATGGTGCGTAACCCCTATGGTTTAAACCCAGACCCTGGAAGCCGACATCCACATGGTGATGTTTGTATTGCGTCATGTTTATACATGGAAAACATATGACATAATAAGCATATCGGATTCGTGAAATGAAAATGAATCCTACGTTGCTGGGCTTTTAAACTCACGGTTATGTTTTTATTTCAGGTAATAAAAGAACTAAGATGGGATCGTTTCACGGAGCGATGTCGATTATTTTCAACTTGTCATAGCATTTCATGAACATTTGGTTTTTCATGTAATAAGGATAATATAAATTAGACATTTCATGTTAGTTTTCTATATTTCTGATACTTAAACTTTTTGTATTCTTGTCATCTTGCTTGGAACAATCTTTGGAACGACGATAATGACAATGTCAAGCAGGTATTGGATAGATAATTTTCAGGACGTTACAGAACTTGTTCCAAGGATTGCTATCCATTACCTCGGATAGATCAACTGGTTCACTCGATCTCAGGGAATCAGGTACTCTTCATGGATGTTTTTTTCGGGTAAAACTAGGTCTTCATGACCAAGGAGGATTAAGAGAAGACTTCCTATATAACCAAATAAGTCTTCCGGCTATTGTTGAAGACAAAGATATCTAACCAAGTCGAGATCACCCCGTTGATTTGACAGAAACCTTTGTCCTTTTAAGAAAGCACAATATGAAATTGAATCCCATTAAGTGTACCTTCGGAGTCACCTCGGATGATTTCATGGGGTATATGTTCACAGTCATGGGATTGAGGCCAACCCGGCCAAGATAGGGGCAGTGTTGAAGATGATGCCTCCTAGGATTAAGAAGGAGATCCAGAAGTTGACAGAATGTTTGACAGCGAAGTGGGGATTCATGTCAAAAGAGTTTAGAAGATTATGTCAAAAGAGTTTAGAAGACTTTGTCCTTTTTCGAAATTTTGTGAGCTACGTTATCGCAATATGAAGTATGATAGCAAGGCCATCACAATGAATACAACGTTAAACACAAACATATCAACTGACATGGATAAAAAATTAGCCTTAATGAACGATGTTGTCACAATTATTACATGAAAATTTAACATAGATAAATTTGTATCCAAACACTATCCACTATAATTTCAAAGAAAGTGTTACATAAAGTGTATTTCTTTTTTCTTAAGAAAAAAATAACGTTTTAACCATCATTTTCAGTTTCCAATTTTGTCACGTATAATTAAATAGTGAGTCAAACATTGAAAATTAAATTACAACCCATTAAATAACAATCTATAAAAGGATGAGTAGCATCTTTTTTCTCAGTTGAAATTCAGGTGTGAAATATAACTCCATCTGGCCATCATTCTTTATAGCAATAGATCCCGTCTCTTCGATCCTTCCAAGTGTCTGAAAATCCTTCAGATTACAGGACCAAACCACAATTCGGCATCCTTTTCACTCCATTACTTCACAAATCCCATCGAAATCAACACGTACACATGGACTCCGATGATCCTCGATTATCTGTTCCATTCTCATGCTTGTGAAGACAACAATATTGCTATATAGCTGATCACGCCTCACAAGTTGTGATTCTTGAGAATTTGGATCTGTTGAGATTATCAATGGTGCGGAACAGACGATTTGGCACTGTTATAGTTTTGGAAATTCATTTCTGATTTCTTGTTCTCTCTCAGCTCATGCAAGTTTAAAAGCAAAAGCTCATTTGATTCTTTTTATGATTATTTCGAGGAATCTATCAATAAAAAAAAAAAAGAAGCACTATTTTGATAAAAGAAGGAGCGAGTATTATTAGCAATATGATTCGTCTATAACATGCAGCTAAAACGTATATATTAGATGATTTCATATGTGTTCCACGCCACCACGCATTTAAAGTATTAATGTGTAGACTCTAAATATAATTTCATATGTAGTTGATATATCAATTTTATAATTTAGATATTTTGTCACTATGATCATTTTTTAAAAATATGATTATAAAAAGAATACTAATAGTGTTATATCTATATAAAATGTGTTTCCAATGTTACAAATCTAGATCACGAATTTTATGCATCATATTACACAGATGTTACTCAGTTTGTTGCCATTGAAGACAAATGTTGGAGGAATTCAAAGTAGCACCATATAAAGAGAAAATAACATCCATGGAACAGGATGCATGAACAAGAACTTGACAATATGTAGAATGCAGAAACATAACTAAAATCAAAGTTCAAGTAACAAAAGGTAAAGCGAAAAGGTAAAGCGATGACACGAAACAATATTTACATCTCATACGAGAATTCACCAAGAATTCTTCAGAGGCTTTTCGAGTATGGCGGACAGGTAAACTTCTTGGTGATCGGGTTTGTCGAGTTTTCTCCCTTCGACCCACTTCAACGAGTTGAACCCAATGCTTTCCAAGAGAGGCTTGTACTCCTGCCATTGATCAAGCCTACAAAAGAAGTGGTCAAGCCAGAAGATCCCGCCAGGCCTAAGTACCCTGTAGATATCATACAGCAAGAACTGGAGCAGGGTGGTCGGGATCCAATTGCTGATGACGTGCATGGAGTGCACTATATCGAGTGTGTTGTCGAAGAATGGGAGTCGTTGAGAGATGGTGATGTACAAAGGGACGATGCCTCTTGAAGCAATGAAGTTGTTGAAAGGCGCGTTGAAGTTCATGGAGGTGGTCACTATCGTCACGTTCCTCTCCATCATCCTCACGGCGAATGTGCCTGCACCACCGCCTATGTCTAGGCCAATTCGGATTGTGCCTGGGTTCTTCAGCGCTAGCACCTCGTCAAAGGTGAACTCCATTGCGCTTTTGCCCTCTCGTGGAAGCCAGCGATGGATTTCCCTGTCTGTTTACCACAAGAAAGAGATCCTCGCTTGTTAGTCAGAACAAATGTATTGCAAAGGGCAAATAAACAAAATGACATCTAATATCAATCGCACAATGATGAAGATTAAAAAAGTCAATTAAAAAAAAGATCTTAGGATTTGAACTTTAATCATCAGAGTAGTGGTCGTAACATGATTCATGATCTAGTCAAGGTTAATGGTCTGGCCTCCGACACACCATTTCCAAGTGTTCATTTAAAATAGGAGTTCAACTCCCTAGTCTAAGAAAAACCAATGCTTGTAAACATACCATGGAGATCAAAGCAGTCCTTGCAGTCATCATTGCTCTTTGCAAACCTCCTCTTGACAAGGCAAGTATAGTTCTTGCAGGTGTGCGCCGTCCACACGACAGAGGAATCCGGGGGCGTAGTCCACTGGCAATCAGGGTAAGGAATAGGCTCCTCGTAGTTGGCCACAGCAGCAGGACGGCAACGTCTACGGGGAAGTGGCTCACATCCCTTGAGCATCAACTTCTGAGTCAGTTGCTCGTCATCCGGGCACGATCCATTGACATTGTAAGTCATGTATTTCTTGATATCATCCTTATAGAAAACACAAGCTCGACCAACCGGAGTATACATGGTATCAGAGTCGAACCTACGATTAAATCCAAAGGGCAGCTTCTGTCCATATGCACTGGCAACAAACTCCTCAGGGAGACCTTCTTCAGGATCGTTTAAGTTGGGTACGACAGGCTCTGTTACCCTTGAAACTGCCTTTTCGGTAGGCAAGGTGCTGCAGGGATTGTATGTGGTGGATAGAAAGAAGGTAAGGAGATTCGTCGAAAGAAGTAAGAATAGAAAGAAGATATGGCCTGGGAGACAGAAGCTGGTCTTGTTGGCTTTTGGCGAATTCGATCCCATTTTTCTCTTCAGCTTATGGCAAAATGGGCACTGCTATTATATGGAGAGCTGTTTGATAACGCGACTGAATACGAGGTGAGGATGTGATATATCACGCTATATCGTAATTCACTCCTAATGGCTAGTTACATCAATAAACTTCCTATTTGGTGGCGCTGGACCAGGCATCCTGAGTAGGTCGCAATGAGTACAGCCAGAAATTAAGAGACGACTTTATATAGAACGATGAAATATCAGTCATGGCCGAGGTTCATATCATAGAGGTTGTAAAAGACTATGATATCGACTGTTGTAACTCGCTAGGATGAATGCTTTCAGCCGTACAGAAGAGAACAAGAGGTTTCGCATAGCTTGATCACAACGGCAAGTGGACCAGAAGTTCATGTACAAGGAGATTTGTGAACCGAGACCATATCACCAATAAGCAACAAGTAATCATAAAGGAGCAAGAAGTCAAGTACAGATTCACAGAATTTCGAGTTAGAGTCCTTAAAAAAATATCAGAATGTAGGGTGATGGGCTAGATAAGATGCAAATGATGAAACCTGAGATCCCTCTAAGCGAGGTTAGTATGATGATGAGTTTGTTTATGTAGGATAGCCCATTTACATTAATAAAAGAATTATTTCAGAGCTAAACTTAATAAATGATTAAGCTGAATCAATGAACTTTATCCCCCTACGCTAATAATAATCATCTATGGATCTATAAGCTGCCGATACAAATCTCTTCATGGTCGAATCTTGTTTTCGCAACTGAGGAAAACCAAAAGAAGACTTGTTAGTGCAAACGTTCCATAGTTCGATGGTTAGTTTTCAGATCCTAGTGAGCATGATGAACTATAGTTTACATGATCACTGCATAAATTAAAGCAGAAAGATAACAACCATGTGAGACACTGCGGAAAGACCATACCTTATTAGAAGCCCGGTAATGTGCCGGATTTTCTCTCATTAGGTCATCAAAGCGGCAAAGCCGGTGGTTTGACTCTGAAGCAGATTCATCCTCGCAGATTCATTCAATCCAACTCTGAGGCGCCTGAGGAACACACTTGCTGCCTTAAAAGTTTCAACATGCCTTTCCGCTGCCATATTTCCCACACAACTTGAGCAAAGACAACAGACTACCAAACTTCTGTATATCAAAAACGAATATGCAAAGCAGTAAAAGACCTCATTTCCAGTCCGAGCATAGCAGCGTTGGCCATAGTCATCCAATAAAGTGCCAACTGAACAACACTTGCCATCAAACACCATTGCAAAGGATGCTCAAGGGAACACCCCAGGAACAAAGTCACGAAGATAAAGAAAATGAATTTTATATTTATCACAATCATGGATCATATATTTCAGTCAAAAACCACAGCACGGTGAGAACACAAGGGAATTTACATCTGAGAAACTTGATACATGCCATTCTGACATATCAGAATTTATCGATCATCACTCCATCTCGAAGAACCTCATAAGCCTCTCTGCTTCTGGTTTTCTTCATCCCAGCCATGACATGTAGCTTAGGCCCATCAGTGGAAATCCATGTTACTTTCACCCAGATCATCAGTTTTGTCTTAATCCCCTCTATGTCGGCCAGCTTTCCTTTCTCCAGATACCCAGTCACAGTGTTGGAGAACCGCAACACAGATGAGTCCTTGTAGCCCACTTCACATATCTGAGGAACAAATACAGTGAGCTTCCTGGTATTCTCGTCAAACTCGTAGTGAGTGGCATCTCTTGGGAAGATGCCTATCGCCATATCATATTCCTTGAGCAGCTCTGTCAAGGGCTTCTGCATTTTCCCTGCAAGTATATCATGGTGACTATTAACCAAATAGTTCAGAGATAAAAGCAAGGAAGGTCCATCACAAAGTTTCTATGTTCATCAGATACTGAATGCCGACGAGGCTGGACGGAGGTGATTAGTATGCTAAGTTTCCATAATACCTGTCAGTTAGTGGTTCAATCTATCATCAGCTAACATGCCAATTAAAGTTACACAGACAACTGAGTCAATCAGTGCATGTCTTTAGAATGAGAATCCCAGCTTTTGTATTTTTTATCATCCAGACCAATCAGCTTTCAAAATCTCATAACCACGCCAATTACTCAAGTACCATGGAAATCAAGGTCTGGTACAATCTCATCATCAAAACTGAGATATTTGCTACCTACAAGGAATCAACTCATAGCATCCTCAGCATGGCCCAGTTTAAAAAAGTACATTCATTTCAGACATTTAAAGCAATTCTACAGATCGTACCAATCCAGGATATAAAAGAGAATATGTTTGAGATGGAGATCTTTTTTGTTCAGAAGACGAAGAAGCTATTGATAGCATATAAAAGCAGTATAAGGGCTTGGATGAGGACAGAGCAAAGGAACGAGTACAAAGGACGAGGCCATGGCAGGGTGGTTCTCCTTGTGCATAAATAGGAATTGTTACACACTTTGTCTTGTTTTCTATAGAATGTAGCCTGGAACTGCAGCAGCTGTGTTGCCAAATTAGTTCATAGCATTCTAATGATAATCCTAGAACAATGATTCGAGCTAAATTCAGAGGATGATGAATGAAACTGATAAAGCCCTTCATAGGATGGACTGATAATTGTAATACAATTTTGCATATCTTCAACCATGTCCAGATGCCGAGAACTATCACCAAGAACTATATTCAAGCGCTACCACAGAAAGCAAGAAAGATGTACATATCGATAGGTGTGGAGTATGGACCATTCTTTTACCAAAGAGAATAATGGGAAATATAATTTTAGCAGAAAGAACAAGCAGATATACTGCACATAGGCTTCAATAAGGAAGTTCTGAAGCAAAAATCATGCAACCCAGCATGTGTAATTAGCAAGAAATAAGCAAATTTCATGCCACCCAGCATGTGTAATTAGCAAGAAATAAGCAAATTTGATTTCTGGACGTTCACTTTTAAGTATTAGAGAGAATATAGAAGAAAATATGCACTAACGAAAAAAAAAAAAAAAAAACCTGTAATCACCCCTAACCAGCAAAAAAAAACTCTATCACCAACCTCCACCACACGGTAAAATAGATACAGAAGTAATCCAAAGAAGGAAAAGAACCACAGACCTTTGATTTTATTAACCAGCCATTTGGTGCCATCTCCAATGCTGCTCGACAATGACTAGCAATATTAATACAAATACCGGTGAGTAACAATGTCAGGAACAGGTGCAATAAGCTATAAAGAACAATTCTAGCCTATATGCCCATCAGTGATTCACTGTTGACCAAAAGTTAAGTTAGCTCCTAAAAAGGTATTAGAGCTGGCTCCAAATAATGCTTCAGAAGTCAAAAGTTCTTTTATCCCAATGACACAATACAAAACATCCAAATCAAGGCATATCTACGATTTATACTTAAAACCCTGGAAGTATCCGCAAAACAATCTGTGTTAAGTTATTTGATCATCTTCACAGCCTTCTAATAGATTTGGCTTTTGAATGAAGATGATTCTGTCCATAAAATGCAAGGCGATGATTCCCCATAACTAAAATTGTTCATGTTATTCAAGAATCAATATTGTTTCATAGACCAAGGGCTAAGCTAAGGGCGAAGACAATTCAATGTGAAAATCTCATTGTTACTAATAACCAAAAGGACCCCCTTTTGACTCCTTATTAAGCTAACACTACTTAACTAGCATCTAATAGCCCCTCCGTTTTGTTCGAGATACGAGGTTTCCTCTTTATAAAGATAATGAACAAAAGCATCATGTAGGGTCACGGTTGGTCAAAACAGGTTTGATGAAAATTATTCAACGGTGCACGATGTTTTGTGTTCCTCTTCCCACCATTGAGTTTCACCTCTGTATTGACAATAAATCTCAGACGTGC
Organism: Drosera capensis; assembly: GCA_001925005.1. Classification (NCBI taxonomy): domain Eukaryota; kingdom Viridiplantae; phylum Streptophyta; class Magnoliopsida; order Caryophyllales; family Droseraceae; genus Drosera; species Drosera capensis. Next base: position 9,700 of record LIEC01007528.1, read on the forward strand.
AAGAAAATTATGGAAAGTCTTCTGCTCAGACTCCCATGCAATCTTTGGCTTACAAATCGGTCTATAAAAGTTAATCTTATATCTGGAAGAATATTTTTCAATAAGACTGATAGAATCATTTCATAGGGATGAATCAACCTCAACTTTTCTAGCCTCATCCTAACATTACTTTCCATAGAGTATCCAAACTAAAGTCATAAACCCGTCACTCTCAAAAATTCCCTCCGAGATTCTAACTTATCACTAAAACCATCTTATCTTGATAACATCATCTACAATCTACATTATTCCATGGCCCTGTTTTGCATGGCAAGAGAAAAAAATTCATGGAAAGGGAAACCAATATATATAAAAAAAGGAGAAGCTGAGGTCGCCACCTCATTGAAATAGTATGTTTTCTTTCTCTAAGGTTTGCACTGCACTTACCTTGGAATGGAAATCAGAGATTCTATAGGTCTACAAAAGCATAGCAATCCACCATAGCACTCCTCCAAATAAACTGGGCAACTAGGAGCATCATCCTTCCGAACATGTGAACAAATCAATTCTCCAAGATATAAGCAATGCACCGAATCCAATTTCATACCACCCTTCATCTTATTCACAATGTGATCCTCAATTCGATCAGCCGACAACATTTCATGAAATTAATTTTCATACTTACCTTTTAGACTTGGACAAAAAAATTCATGCACTCCCCCTCCCCCCACCACTAGTAATTCCTCGCTTCTCATGATCTTGATAAACAGTTGAATCAACCAAGTAATTCAATCCCTTTCCCCATGCATTTCTTCATTAATGCTTGGTGGGTTCGCCCATCCAAACCCAACCAAGCCCTTTTCACGACATTGCCACCACCTCAAGATCCATGAAAAATTTCTTCAAGTTTCCGACTCAATCCAACAAAGATTCACCACAAAAATATGTCATTCATTCTCACAATCACTGCATAAATTCATTGCTTTGAGTCTATGACGGTGACCAAGATCTCCAATTAATGCATCTAACCATACCAAATCTCAACAACTCCCCTTAAATGCCTAGATTTCGAATCCATCAGACTACATGCAAGATTCCAATGTGAATCAAAACCCGAAACCCATTTGGGAAATCTTTGGAAAATGAAACCCTAATTTGAAATTGGCGAAACAAATGGGGAATGGAAATGATGTGGAGGTGGTGGCTCACATTGAGGTCGTCGCCGACGGAATTGAGCTCCTTGCTGGCTTTCTGGCCGAGCCAATACGATCCCACCTTGTTCATTATCGCATCCATCTTTTCAACACCCTAATGAGATGATCTCTCTCTCTCTTCCTCTCTTCAATGGTGGAAGATGATGTTGCAATGGGATCGACGCTGCTCCGTGTCGGGATCTTTCCGGGCTATCGGTGTCGGTTTTGGTGGCTGGCGAAAGTGTGTGGAAATTTTCCACGCGATTATAGGATTAGTTGAGGTATGATTCATACAACAGTTTATAAGAATGAGATAAATCATGTTTTGTAAAAAAGTTTGGTAAATCTTATTTATTTCGTTATATATATTTTATAATATTATATATATATATTTAGATTTATTATTTTTTAACTTTAATTCTCAAATACATAATTTTATTTTATTTTTCAATTTCTAATCATATGATATTTTCTATATATGAAAACATTACAAAAATTATGGGAGACCCCAAAATGATAAAAAAACGATACAAAATCTAAAGGATGGAAAGAGTATTTTTGTTTTGTCTAAAGTGAAATATTAGACCCTAAGATATTAAAAATCCTACCTTATGATTAGAAAAAAGAATGATATATATCATTAAGGTAATTTTTTTTGGATGTGACGATTGATTAATGAGAGTATGCAATATAAATTTTGACCAATGTGACAACATGATCAAACATTATTAATGAAAATATTATCATGAGAGATTAATAAGAAAATTATCTAAAAATACAAAACGTTGAAAAAAAAAACTCAAAAATATATCCACGAAATCTTATTTTTATATACATACAATGTTAATTTTTTCTCATCTTTCCTCATCTCCTTTGTCCTTCACAACCAGTACTCTTTCATTGCATACCATCACCACCTCTAGCCACCTCCTCGTTCTCATTCTCCAATTCTTTCCTTTCCTCGTATCCTCCGACTAAGCCATCATCCTCCGACCACCACGACATCCTTCAAATGTCAATGCTGCTCCCTCTCTATCGATCTCATCTTCGTTCAACGTCCATCGATCGAACTGTGAATAAAAATTTTAATATTAATATATGTGAATAAAAATTCTTGGATGTCTACTTTCAAATAAAGTTAATAAATTATGATTCAAAATTATAAATCTTAAGATATAAATCAAAACATACGGATATATCAAGCTATAAAAACTGATTATAAAGATGATTTTTATGGCTTGATATGAAATTATATAACTAGGTATAAAAAACAAGCCTTATATCACTGAAAAATGTATGAGAGATTAGTTTTCAGAATAGTTTACAAATAAATATTTGGATTTGTATGAAAAGAGTTATGAGGTAATTAATGAAATACGGTTAAACTGTCTCAACTAAGAAAAAAAATATAAATTAAACTAATTAACTAATATTATTAATAAAGTTTTATGATCAAAATTTTGATTCAATGAAAAGATTATGAAGTCTAGTTTATGTAAAATTTCTCAGAATAATTTTTGAAGTTATATATAAGAAGTCATAAATTTAAATACGTACAAAGGTTATGTTGGATAAAATCTGGGATACTCGTTCTAGAGGTTGGGATGCTCATTCCAGAGACCAGGACTCCCATTCCAGAGGTCGGGATACAATCTCAAAATCTTTTGGACCGGGAATAATTTTTTTGATCATAAAATAACTCCAAATATTCACAAACACCTCTAATGATATTCAATATATAAAATCATCATCATGGACAATCAAAATAAGTATCAAAAACTTCTACAATGCTCAGCATCACCTCATAATATTAATATAATGGTTTTTCATAAAATATAAATTAATATGTTTAACTGCGTAACGTAAACAAATATTCATAAGAAAATGTATTTAATATGTGATTCTTAATAAGTTATAATATTTGGAGATGCTGCTTGTTAACACATAAAGGAAAAGTCGAACACGTGTGTATTGAAAACGGTGTTAAAAAGGTAACGTTTAGATTGATTATGTGTGGCGATGTGTCGTTTTATACCGTGAGAATAATAATATGCATTGAACTTTTTGGACGTAATCACTAAATGTGGCTGACATAAAATACTGAGTATAACTGTTGTGTGCCGTGATAAGATGATGTGTGTGTTTGTGTTATACTTTGATTAGTGGTATAAAGAGGATGAGTGAGTGAAAGAAGTGTAAATCTATAATTGATGGGATAATTTCATGGTATAAAACAGAAAAAGCATCATGTCTGTCGTTTATGTTATACAATGACTTGATCGATCATGACATTCTTTCATCGATCCTGTGAAGTCGTTTTCATCTGAGGAAAACTCACTGTAGGAGAACCTGAGCTCCGGTTTGACTAATCCCTTCGCGGATATCCTTTCATTGCTACAGTAACTCCATTAATGTGAAAATAATTTTTTTTTATCAAAATTCATACAGATTCAACACAAATAAATTTTCGTGTCGAATCAAACATTTCGATTGATATAGAACGAAGGAAGTATTACATTTTCCTACTTGTTTATCTATTCTAAATCAATAGAAAAACAACCTTCGTCACAATTCTATTCTAAAATTGAAATCTCTAGTTAGATTTAAAAAGAAAATAGAAAAAGAAGAAATGAAATCCATTTTGAAATTTTATTTTTTCAAATTAGTAAGAATTCACATATTAATAGAAAAATCTTTGATTTTAAACTTTTTAATAACTAAATATGCCGCTAAAAGACCATTATATCAATGAGGAAGATGGAGGTTGTTAAATTTAAATAAATTATAATATCACTCTTTTTCTAAATTTATTATAATCCAAATATACTCTAAACAAACGTTTTACTTTATTTAATAAATAACACCTCCATTTACTCGGTTACTAATTACGATGTGCATATGTAAATTCTTTTCTTATTGTACATAAACAACATGAAAAATATTGAGAGAGATCTGCCATAGAATAAGACAATAAATATAACCATCAGTTTTGATATCTACGGAGCAGATTTTGACTCCTGGAAAAATCTTATGACAGCTACCAATATTTAGCAAAAGCACAAAATTCATCCTGTCAAAACCTAAACAATTACATTACACATGTGAATGTACAAATCACTGAAAACAGAGAGGGGTAACGTTCAGCCCTCAAAGCCGAAAACCAAGCAAATCTCCCCCTATGGTTGGACAATCCTGATCCACCGGTTAACACTTTCCATCTGACGCCCCTGCAGCACCTGCGGGTTGATTCTGAACAATCCCTACACAAAGGCCTATTTCAAATTCAGCTGCACGCCTAGCCAAAACCAACAACATACTAGAAGCAGAACAACGAAACTGAAACAACGACGAAACTGAAACACCAGATAGCGATCTACAGTTGGTATCATCACAATGTGGCATCAGAATCTGGTAGAAGACCATGCATAGATAATAGAACAGAGGCCACTTTAGATAACGATATCAACATAGAAAATGGACAACTGAAAGATTTATACTGCAACTGGTACATATATAGATAACTAAAATGAAACCTGAACTATACCGGTAATTGACCGGAACGAAAAGTACTGAAATCAGTAACTGAAGTAGTGCATGATTAGTAGCTTTGCATTCAAATTTGATAGCTAACCTAACAAGTATAGCTTCTATTACAGCATCAATCTCACGCCACCAAGAGTATCAAACCAAGCACAGAACAAGAACACTAATCACATGAGACGAAAGGAAAAGATCCAAGGATTTCTGACCTTGTGATATCCGCTTCAAGCATCCATCCAATTCCTACTTGCTTTTACTAAGCTTCATCTTGGCTTTGAACCGCAATTTAGCCATCAAAGTTTGCAACGTGTTAGTGAAATTCCCGACTGCCATTATAACCAAAAGGACCCCAAAAAAGATGACCTGCCAGGAAGGGAATCATAAATCCGTAAGATAAGCAAAGCTTGGAAGATGAGGAGTTATTCAGAAACAAGACTAAGTTTGATGCCAATGGCCAATGATTGATAATGAAAGCCCTTAAAATCATCAAAGCGAAAGAAAAATTCTTCATACCTGCCACTCAGAAGCTTCTCCCATGTATGCAGTTTGAAGCAGCTGTACTCCCACATATGCCTCAAAACCCTGACAAGTGACAATATCAGCTATAAAGAAACCCATCATCACCACCATGACAAAAGATTCATCGCCCTCTAGTTACTTGACATATGCGCCATATACTGATGAACATCTAGTTTCTATCATACATCAGACCAAGCTAGAAAGCCCTATGCACAAGATAAAGCACATACTAGAACCAAACGGCTGAGAAAGACAGGAACACCTCTAATGTTGGCATGTTCCATAGCTCGATGGCATTTTTTATTTTATATTGAGTTCGATAACTATCAAGCTTAATTTCCATTTCATGTGCTATTACGAGCATCCAGAAGGTTTGATAGGCATACAAAACATCCTACAAAAAATGGTGTCACCATAAGTACCTGCAGGAGGAAAAGTATGGGATATAGCAGCCACAATTGCCCAACTACTCCAGCAGTTTCCCCCCCAACTACATCCATCCTATTTGCCTGTAGAAGAAATTGCACTGTTTGTTAAGCATTAAGAGTTTCTGATGCAAAAGGGCAAAAATGCAGCATGTGGATCTGTATTATTGACCAAACCCCCATCATCAGCAGCTAATTCAGAAGTTAATAAATAAGAACTGAGCATTACAGATATTACATGGATGCAATCTAAGCATTTTCCTACCATACCAACCCATTTTGTTGACTGGGTGGATGCCCCTCAACGCATATCTACTCTTGATCATGAAGATAAAGTTAGTGAAGTCAATTCACACGAAGAAGCAATCGTAGTTTTTGATGGCTTTGTCCACTTGGAAGATTATATTACATGACCAAGAGGGGGGGGGGGGGAACATAACTGAAACCTCTGCACTTTGCAATATTCTTTTTCTTTCAATAGTTCTTTACTTTTGGGAGAAAGGCTGGAAATTCTCAAAGTACAGTCCTGGAAGACCATATTAGAATTCCAAGTCATAAGGAATAAGCCGAATGCAGATTGCTCTCTACTTGACAAATACTACTCAAAGATAAGATGATACCTTCCCAAGTGCAATGCGAGTATACAGTCTTTGTCGCTGATATCGATTCTGCAATAGCATTGCAACTCCTTGCATCATAGCCCACTGAAGAAAAAGCTCCAGTCCTCTCTGCAGAAATGATAGCAAGCACGACATTGCACTATCAACAATATAATCTAGCCCTTGTAATGGATGGGTCCATAAAGAGTACCAGAACCCAACAACAAAAGATAGAGAAAAGGTTTGTCAACAACAAATTGAGGTTAACCAATTGAGCCAAATTAACAATTGAAGTTTCTGGATGGGGGTTTGTTTCCGGTCTGGTGAAGGGACCATTAGACTATTGGTCAAATCCTTGCATTAAGGAATGTATCCTTCTACTATACTTCTAAGTTATAAGCCTCCAACGGTCAAGTAAAGCATGTATAAAGCTGGAGGAGACTGCTAGCGCAACCAAAAAAAAGAAAAAGAATTAACCTGCTTCGCTGCACAGTCAGGCTGCCCCTTGGTTTCCCATGTGAGGCTAACAAGTGCCATGGCCATTGAGCAATAGTGATGATAAATCCACCTGAGAAAGAATTTATACGTCATTTTTTTATATTCAAAAACTGATGTACATGATGAAGAAAATTATGAGGGGCCTGCTTGGCTGGGCTTCACCAACTTGCATGCACTTTTTAGATGAAATTATTGATCATTCGAAGTGCTAATTTTATCTCAAAAATTGCACATGCGCAGCTTCCAAGCAATTCAAAAGTCATGTCAAGTCAAATTGGCTTAGACAAGGTTGAGAAAGTAAAAAAGAAAGAATTTTTTTGTTTAAAGTTTTTCCCATTTTGATAACGGCAATAGCACAGCAATGTATGAATAGCATTCACCACCTTGCATCAGAAAGATAGAAATCTCAAAGATAATACTAGTTTTGAATGGACTGGTTTCTGCTAACAAAGCTACAGCTACATGCACAACAAATGTAGAACGCAGGGATCATCACTGGCAAGAAATCATGCATTAAACAATTTACTAGAAGATCAAGAAGGGAAATACCATGGCCGAATGTCACTTCCATTTACTCTCAAGATGTTCTCTCGCACCCCCAATCCTGTGTAAAGGAATAAAAGCCAGGCCTGAAATGAGGACAAGGAGTTAAATTCATACACGGGCTTATCAGTACAATCTCACTTGTAAAGAAAATTTTATCTAACCTGATAAAGTTGAACTGGGAATGCTGGAAGGCATCCATTCCAGAACCAAGATCTTACAATTAATAATGTGGATGGAAAGAGTAGAAAGAGGAAGGCAGTTCTATCCTGTTCAAGAGAGGAGAGGACGAAGAATATTAGCAGCAGTCCACAAACCACACAGATTATGAAAACCGCCCTCTTCTGACACCCAAAAAAAAAAAGGAGAAAAAAAGCTCTAAGTTCTAGGATCAAGAAAATGCATCAAGACTTTCGCCGAGCAGTTGAAAGCCCAGAGTTACCAGGCTAAGCAATACGCTAGGTCAAGAACACGGTGTGACTTGAACATAGTGGACTTGTATTTCTGAAGTGTACTTTGGTATGTGGTTCCAAGTACACAAAAGGCATAGGTGCTTGGAGTATTCAGTAACTAAGGTAATGCTAAGACATTGTTAATTCCTTAAATTCCATTATTAAAAAAGAATCCCGAGAAAAAAGAAACCCGAGGAAACCGGCAACTCTTGTGGGCAAAAATAGTGACCTAACTTGCAAAATTCAAAATGGAAAAGGTATTACTCGACTAGGATACAATTTGACCAAAATATGAAACAATTTGAAGACCTGACTCAATCTCCTAGTCAAAACCTTCGTTAAGTTAAAAAAAGCAGTGCGTTCCTTTACAGGAGTTTCTATTGGTATCACCGGTCGAAACTCTATTGGTTCAATTACTAGAGTTTATTTTATCGTAATCCCAAAGATCATTTCAGTTACTTTTTACGTACTTCTTGGTATCTCCATTGGTAATTTTCCATATGGATATTGAAGGAGGGCCTATCCTGTATAGCAGGAATTGTCAAGCTTCCGTTATTATGAATACCAACCTCCAACTCAAGATAGTACAAACTAACTGCTAGTCAAGTGGTCACCCACTATGTACAATAATCTAGTAACATGGACTTCAAACAACTAACCCTTACACGGAGAATGTGATTATAAACCGATCAGATGACAAATGAAGGCGTCCGACTTATGAATGCTAAACAACAAGATGGTGAAGTCTTCATAAATTATGAGGTGGCTATGGAAGATTATGCACCACCAAAAAAAGAACTAAGCATGAGAACACTGCATACCCTGAAGCGATTGTACTCCTCCTTGACTTTCAATTGTACATCTTTCCTCGAAGCCCTAACATTAATAGGACCTAAAAACATCCTTAAAAACCGCCCTGCAATCACAGAAAGCACCAAACCTTGAAGTAAACTCAATAGCAATCAATTGAAATCCTTTTCCCTAATTATAATCAATTGCAAGCGAAAGGCAAGACATCATTTTGGCGAAGCAAAGGCAAAATTCTTCCCAAAGCAAATAGTAAAAACACCGTTCTGAAGTGCAATGCGCATTCTGACTCAAACTCAAGAACAAACAAAAACTCCAGTATCAAATATACACATTTTGAAACCAAACCACATCCGCAACACACAGCAACCGCATCAATCACAAAGTAATCATTCAAAGAACAAACACGAACACGAACCCTGCGCTTTCCCAGGAAGAAACGAAGACGCATCGCCATCAACAAGCACACACCTCGCTCGATTCAACTCATCCTCCACCTACACCACAAAAACAATCACATCAATCACCACAACAATTGATCACAAATTTCACCCCAACAACAAGAACAATCACACAAAATCCACTTCCTCGCCTTATCTGCGGTCTTCGAATCAATCCTCTTCTCCCTCACAAGACTCTCCACCGATGCCCTCAGCCTCCGAATCGACGTCTCGATCGACACCGCCTGCTGCCGCAACGCGTTCTCCTCCTTCGCCGATTTCGACACCAGCGACGCCGCCGCGTCCTGCAGCTCCTTCGCCTGCTCCACCACTCGAGATACCTCCTCTTCTATCCTCCCCGCCTCCTCCGATGGTGATGACGTCATCGCCGGAATCGGATGACCACGCCGGATTCCGGTGATCTGATGAGAAGGGGACACGTGTGAGGGAGAGTTTGAGTGTGGGAATTTAAGTGGATTGATTCAGGTTCATGTAAATCATGTTTGTTGTTGTTTGGAGGTTTGTGTGAAAATTGGGGAAAATAACCGTGTTGTGAACTTGACAAATTAGAGCATTATTGATTTCGGGACCTTGACAGCATCATGATGGATATTATGACTTACATTCTAGGACATCGGCATGTCAAACATAACATTGATATCAACAAAAATTATTTTAAATTTAATGAATTTGATAGTAAAATATTTTGAGTTGTTTTTCAAAATTATCTCATTGATATCGATATGGTTAGAAAATGGATTATTTATTATCAAATCATATATTCGGATTAATGGTTAATAATAAGAAATAAGTAAAGTACTATGGTCTAAAGTATCTTGAGAAGTTGACAACCAGAAGTTTGACAATTGTAAATGTAACCTCATATTGTATGAGAAAATTGGGACGTTTGGTACATAAAAACGATGTCGTGGTCCATCTATGCAAGTTTTTCTTCACACTTTGATCAACAAGCAACCCCCCCACACACAAGTTGTATTCCAATGTCCTCTTCAGAGAATTTAGCAGCTTTGCTTCAACTTTTTGAGCTTTTGGCTTTTGGAAAAAGAAAAAGCAAAAAAAAAAAAGGATGTTCTGGTTGAATGTCAAAGGCATAATTCGAGTTTTGATTTCCTGTATCATTCACCCTTGCATGGGAGCGGAGGTTGCGAAGCGTGACGAACTATAATGGTCCTAATCGTATTGCATGAGACTTACATCCGACGATGAAAAGTATGAGATTCTAGTCTGGATTTTGTATGTTATCCAGTCTCCCAAGTTCCAAATCATGGTGGCGAACACTTGAATCAATCGATAGTGGTGATATATGATGTGAATTAAAACGTTTAACCTTTTTCGCGAGCTTTTAAAGGGAAGAGTGCTAGAATCAGGAGTTAGTAAGCTGTATGATCTCAGTGTTACTTCTCAAAGGGAAGGGTTCTTTTACTTGAAACAGTAATTTGCTATAAGCCATCTAGCCTGTATGATCATTGGTTCATCAGTGTTGTTCTCGTCATAATAATCTAAGAGAGGTTTTCGCTGGCAAAAATTTTACAAAACATCTTAGCAAGTAGACATGTTTATGGATGTTTCTGTCGCGTGCTTTCTGGCAACTTCAATTGAGGAACTTGAGAGGTTTTGTTTCTCTTCCTGTGCAATCCTGTTCTGCGGAGAAAATGGTTTGTTCAATCGCGATGCCAATGAGACAAGGCCTTAAAATTAGAAGAAAAAAAAACTTGTTTATTTGACGAAATATGGTGAGTGACTGTTATAGCAGGATGATCCTTTATCGAACATATATAAATGAGAACATGATGCTGCAGAATAGAGCTCCACCGATAGCAATGTCAATGAAACTAGGCGACGCAATAGCGGGTTGATTATATTGCAGTTAACACTCGCTATACTTCTTAATTGGGTAAAACCCTGTGAAGTGCTGTAATGAAATTTGACTTATTCCTAATGGTGAGTTGAGCATGGATGATCCATTTATATTATAGTGCTCATTGTTCCGGAGCATTAAGCGAGTAGATCGAAGAGAAAGTTTGGGGCCTTTCAGTTAGCTTTTTCCAGCTTGACTTGAGTGCTTAGTTATGAGATCATGGATATATCCTTTAGGTATGTGGAATAGATGTGCACTGCAGCCGACTTTTCGTCGAGGTTATAAATAATGTTTACGAAAGAAGTTTTTCGCACATAGCTCGCAAAATATTCTGTGATCTGATTGCATGCATGCCTTGCATCCATTCACATCTTCTTCGTGCCGAAATTAAAAATCAGGTCTGGTCATAAGCAATCTGGAAATTGTATAGACAATAACATCTAGAATGCATGTCCACACCACATGCCGGCGCTGCAGGAGTTTTTCAAGAAACGCTTAATTGTGTACCAAGTTGAAGAAATTTGGCAGAACTGTTTTTTTCATATCGCGCGGTGCTGAAGTTTAATGTTTCCCTATGCAGCTGACTTATCTAATTGAAATGCTCCCCTTTGTTGGCATTGTACAGTGCGCCAAAGCTGATGTATCCACTGTTGCACCTAATAATATTGCGTCAAGAACTAAGTAATACTGGTGGTGTCGCCAAGCAATGCGAACGTACTCCTTGAGATGCGTAGATCATGGATAACTCTCCTTCAAGATCTTGAAGGCGTTAGCAGGAGACGTAGTCAATATGGGAATGGGAAGTTCAAGCGGAATTTCATGAAGTTCAAATTGTAGGCAAGCCGGAGTTGTTGGGATTTGCGTCAACTTGATGTTTACAAGTCTCTTAATTAATTGGTTTTCATCTCAATATATATCAATCTCTTTTTTATGATTTAATGTTGATCATTTATTTAAATAGATATATGTACCTTAAGTTTATGTGTGATCGAAATATATTCGTCAAGTCCTTCCTATAATATGCTAGAAGTTCTAAACAGTGAACATTTCACTGCAATTCCTCAACCCCCCAACTATTTTTATTCATTTGTATAGGGGTGAGGTGTGGGAGGGGTAGCCTTCTTTCAAGAGATTAGGAGTCTGAATTTCACTGTTATTTTCTGGATTCTTCAATCCTTTTATTTTTTATTGATATCAATTTAAATAATTTTATCAATTTAAGGATTATAATTATATAATGAAATCGGGTTTCCTAAAAAAAACATCTTTACAATGATGAGATATATTGATACTAGATATTTTTGGATTCAACTCGTGCAAGGGAAATCATTGAGAGAGTATGAAATGTGTTCAATTTGCCTCCCAACGAAACTTTGAATCTGTCGGTGCTAAGAATGGTGGTGCTATGTGCTTGAACAAGTTGATGCATCTCCCCAACATTATTTTTTCGCAGCAAGCCAGGCCAACCTCATAAGAAATGGATTAGTTCACAAATTCTACATTTTAGGTGAACTCGTCCTGCAAGTAGCGATTAATTAGTTCCTATGAGATTATTATTTGTTCACAGGCTTGTTATGATATTATAATCCTCTTAACTTTTTTTATGATGTGTTTGTACTCGAAGGATGAGCACTGTTGGACCGACAAATTTATAGGTTTACAATCTTCTGATCGGCCTAACGTGTTCTTTATGATTACTTGGCCGGTTAAGTATTATAGAACAGTACTGGAATGCTAATGCTAGCTCAATTGGTTCTAAACCTCTAAACTGATGGATACAGTAATCTACTTAGACGACTTTGTTGCTTGATTGTTCGTAATGCGACATGTTATTTAGCTTATGCATACCAGAATCTATTATCGTATATATCGAATTGACGGTGATGTAACTTCGGACATCATATGAAAAAAATACATACTACTACTAGTTTAAAAGGAAAAGCGATCGACAAAGAACAATCCATGAGGCAGAGACGATTAGAAAAAAGGAAACGATAACGGATCACATGCAATGTGAGACACACCGCTCACTAGTCACTATTCCGATCATGTGAGAGCGAAATGAGCCAGCAAGGGAACAAAAACCACTACCAATTTGTTGCACGACTTGCACAATAATTCTCCTCTCTATAAAAAAAACAATTGAATTAGCTATTCTAATCGTCTTCAACTTGCTGCAGTTTATTCTAATAATCTGATCTGAGATACAGACAGTCGGATCATCCTATCAGACATAAACCACAACAGATAAACTTATTGTGTTTGACTCCTATCTAAGTTTTTTACTATTTTGTCCGTTTTAATTTAATTATATTATTTTTTTCAAATATAAATACAACGATTTTATTTTTTTTACCTTATGAATGAATTTATATTAGTACTAATCAAACTATCCTATTACCTCATTTGTCCTCCTCTTCCATTTTGTTTTCTAAATTTCACTTATATACTATTATTTTTTAGAAAATATTTTTTCTTCATTAAATTTCATACAAATTCACCACACACATAAAATATCATGTCGAAATTAAATTATGAAGAAGATAGTATTAACAATGATGTTATATTTGACTAATTTTATTTAATCAAAGTTGATGTACTGAATCTCGTTGCCATGTTCTTGCCAACATGAACATCCCTGTGTGCTCCCGACATGTGAAGAACAATCAAATGCTTGATTAATTAGATAAGATATTTCTGACATCAATACATATATTCCACATAAAGAGAAAACTGGCATTAGCTGGACTATAGCGTTCTAATAATACAAGATTAATAATTGAGCAAATTACTCTTAAAAGTATTATGAAAACAACAGTACAAAAGGACTCGAGTAAAGAGAGAGGAGAGAGAAGATGTTGAAATTCGGATTTATCGATAGCGATGGAAACAAACTGAGACTATAGTTTGGATAATGTATGAATTATACTGTATATATACTAGTGTCTCTTGACCTATTTACAAATACGCCATCACTGTATGCTTCACATAAAACAAGTTCCGAAATACTCGTTTCCTTTTCTATAATTGGAACTTCTAAATAGTACTCTTTCCGTCCATCATAATAAGTATAGCGGTCAGTCACATAAATGAAAAGTTTAGTTGCATCATGAATTATTCACTGGATGATCAAATAATTTTTTTTATAAAAAAACTATCATAAAACATTAAAAATAGATGAAGTTATATAAAATAACCTGAAGCGAAATAAAATTCATATCATATCGTTTAATTATAAAAATTAAAATAACACATCTAAATATGAATATTTAATTATTTATTAAATATTGTATTCCTAGAGGGAGTAGTTGGCAGTATCGTTCTTTGTGTTTGTTTTTTCCTTTTATTTAAGATTAATAATCTATTCGTGGCTTGTATGAGATGCTTCAAAAGACAACTTATTACTTAAATAAAAAAAGACAATTTCTTTTAATTAATTGATCCAAAACCTAATTACTCTATGGGTCCATAAAGAATGTAACATTTTGATCGGATACATGTATCGATGCAAAATTGATACACATGCAACGACGATCAAACGTATCCTTCCGTCCCAAATTAATTTAAACTTTTTTTGTTTAGTTTCAAAACAAATAAAATATTTTTATTTTTATTAATCTTTTATCATAAAAAAATATCAAATCAATCTCATCCGTTATAACATAACCAACTAACTGCTCTCATAGTGTTACCATAAATCCCACTATTAAAAAAAAATGTTCATTTTTTATTAAAATTTAAAAGTTCCGATCAATAATTGGGGGATTAGGTACAACTTTGGATTGACTTTACATGTACTAGTGGGACACCAATTTGCATGTCAAGACGTGGAAAGAGGGCAATTGACATTGCGTTTGTAACAATTTTAACTTTTATATCGTGAAGTATAAAAATATCCTTTCAAAAATTATGTCATTCATCTTCCATATTAAGATTCGATCCATTTGTCGACATCGTTAACATCAATCTTCACAATCTTTGTTTAACATAGCATTTGAAAAACAAAATACACCATCTCATCTCCTATGGATTATATTCATATTTTTCGATTGGTCAAGGTGAGTATAACCCCACCGATTTTCCCTTGCTATTGACTTCATAGTGTTAGGAATATTGATTCCTATAAAAAGAAGGATATGAGAAGAGACAAAATATTAAACAACATTAATAACAAAAATTACATGATTCAACATAAATCACAATAAGGATGGAATAAAAAGATGAAATATAGAGTTTGAAGACAAAGAGACATTGTATTCAATTTTTGTAAGGACTCATTCGTCCTCTTTTCTAAGAATAGAGGATCATTTAGTTAGGGATCTCTACGAACAATCCTCTAGAATACAACTAAGTTTTATATAGACCCTATAAAAAACGATCCTGAAGAAATCCTCGCGAAATCTACGTTGAAGTAGACGAGAGAAATCGGTATTGCAATGATGAAGATGTCCTCTCTACAAAATGATAGGATGATATTGTGATGATTCTAAAACTCTTAGGCAGTGTTTAGGGATGAGTATTTATACACGATTTAAGGCACAAAAAAACTTAGAATTTAATTCCGTGTTTGTCCAAAAAGAAAAAGCCCAAGCTTGGTCCAACATGCACACGTAAGTGTTTTCAAAGTTCACTGTGTATTCTATTTTAATTTAAAAAAGACTATGTGGAGAATAACTTATATATGTTCATCCTTTTATCCATCATTAATGTAGGTAAAGGTTTTCTTATAAACCTTCACTCCTTTTCATTTCACGTACACAAATTTTTATATAAATTTGCTTTTATCACATTTCAAATATATATATATAATGTTTTTATGCTTCGATAATTAGGTTTAAAGGAGTAATATCAAAAACATAGTAGAAGGAAAAAAAAATCGAGGTTACGCACAGCACCAGTAGCATCCTCGTATATACATTCTCATGTTCAGCACTGTCATTGAATTACACAAGGCACCACACCACAACGGTTCATTGATTGCTTGAGGTCCATGCTCATGCTCTTCATGTGGCAAGTCGCCACCGCACAACATTTTCAGCAATAATCTGGCTCCTTGCTTTTTTATTTAATTCCTTCCTCCCGGGCTTTAAAAAAAAAAAATTCCTTCCCCCGACCGACCGTCCCAATAAATTAAATTTTTAAATAATTTTTAATATTATATTATTCATATTTTATATCGTATCAATTTATTTCATTATTTTTTCTTTTTTTCTTTTTTTTTTCTTTCACATATTTACAAGAATAAATTGATCATTCGTAATAAATTTAATATATATAAATTATCATGTCGAATCATATGATTATAATTCACGTGAAATGAGGAATACGAGTATCTATTATCTGTACTTTACCAAAATGGAATTCCAGTGCTTGATATAGACCGTATTTAAGTAGGGGTACTTTTCATGAATCCTATACCATATATAGACATATGTTTGAGTTATGTCGTTACTCCAATGCCTCTTGTAATTAGAACAAAAAGTTAATGATATTATGATCCTGATCGATTGAGAATATGTTGGAGTTAATTGATTTTTTTCTTTTTTTTGGATAATATGTGTGAGTTATAGAAAATTCACATAAAATATATATTTTATAAAATAATTCTCAATTCATATAATCCGATAAATATTTTCCATTTCATACAACTTCCATCTTTCTCCATAATCTTATTCGATCTCTGTATCGTACCATCACCACCGACTCAGAACCCAAAACCTCATTCATATCTCAGATATCGAATCCAAAAAAAAAAAAAAAAACTTAATTGAATCTGAGGAAACTCACGATATGCTTTTGATGAATCGTGATATGGATATGTTCGAGCAGATTGCCCAGTTGCTTGATTTGGATTTGTTGGGTTTTGATTTTTGGTTTACAATGTCCCAAAATGTGAAGCATAGGATGGAATTTTGTTTTTATTGATGTTTCGTGGGTTATGGATTAGTTGGATTTGAAACGGTGCACTGTTTTGTTTTAAAAAAATTATATTGGATACTATGCAACAATATTTTCAATTTTATGGATATGCTGTTATAAATTTTTGTTTTTGTTGATTTTAGTGATGTTTGGATTTGTTAGATTGAACTGGACGCACTATTTTGTTTTATTTTTAAAAAGGAAATCCTGGAGAATCTTTAATTTTTGAAATGGATATACATTTAATTTAGACATACACGTCATGCATGTCCAATTTTAACGATCGGCACGTCATGCATGTCCAATTTGTATGTATTGGAATCTTTCATCGAACTCTTTCTATACCCTTACATGCATGATGCACCTGAGAGTGTTTGTGTTCCAACTCACTTGTTAAAGAAAACTAAAAACAAAAAATAAAAAAAATACTATTTTCTATGTTTCAATTTAATTATAATATTGTTTATTAATTCTAATATAAATATAATATTTTTATTTTATCCTTATTTGATAATGAATTTATATTAATATAATCAAACTATTTATCATCTTTTTTCTTCTTATCTCTTATAAATCCTGTTTACATCCTACTATTTTTAAAAAAATATTTTTTTTATCAAATTTTATATAAATTTAATACACACATAAAATTATATACCATATTAAACCATTGTAATTAAGAGCACTTGCATTCGATTATGAAAAATGGGGGTAAATCTATATTTTGGATAACCAAAATGAGAGATTTGGGTAAAAATATGGATACATCAGAGGCTGTATCCTGTTATCTAAAATATATTGTGAACATTTATTCCACAAGTGTTGAGACCAGCTGTTTGAGTATGTATAAATAAATAATCAAATATCAAACTATTTATCATAAAATTATAATGATATCTGCCAAGTTAACTAATATTACCGTAACAAAAATAAAAAATAATGATTTTCTTATAAAGCAACACAGAGCGGGGTCCAAGCAATAAGCACCCGTCAGTGCCAAAAATTCATAATATAACGGTTGAAATCATATTATCAATTTTAATTATAAAATATATTAAATTTAATATATATATTTATTTATTAATTTATAATATAAAAAATAAAGCATACCGTGTCGTTACAACCCAGCGCACCGAATTCAAAATTGTTACTATCAAACAGTGCCTTAAATTATCTGATCCAGCTAATCAAAGTTTTGGCTAATTATTTTCATCTGTTTTATACTGGATGATGCATGATTGATATGCCATATGTGCGGTGGTACAGCACAGGTTGGCAGATTTCATTCCCTTTCACACTGACACCGTTGTCAGTTGTCACCTCCCCGAGCATGTGGAACCGCTTTGTTGTTTTCTTAAAAATAATTATTATATAATATCGACAAAAGCAAACAAAAGAGTATGACAAAGCAAACAAAGGAAAGTATATCGACATGATCTGGATTAGTCTTGTGTTTTAATGGCCTTTGGAGATATTAAACGAAACTGACTATATATATATATATACTCATCACGAACAATATTTTCTTGGTGTTTGCAAAATCTCTCCATTGCTATGAATTTTAAACCTTTTCTTTTTCATAAATTGATTATGTTAAAAAAATGAAAAACTTGATTATTGTATTGAAAAATCATTAATTTCATATATATGTTATATATTTCAATTTTTATAAGTTCAAACGTTTTTAATAATTATTTAATAATTTCACTTAGAGTTTTTGTTCACATCTCTTTAACTCATAAATTACTATACAACATAACATCTCCAAAATATACGTTTTCATAAAGAACGTCTTGTATAATTTCTAAAAGTAAAACATCATGATTGAAATTTGCAATATAGTGAATGCATTATTAATAAATAAATAAAAACTAGAAATGAGAATGAGAGGAGTGAAGAACAACTAGCTTTAAAAAAAATTTGACGGTTTAGATCAAATTGTTAGTATTACAATCTTAAGTTACTTATGTGTTTCAATCCTTCACATTTTGGCATACGGTAGGCACACTAGATCGTTCAATTAATTACATTAATTTTCGATTTTGGTTCATTTGGTTCAGGATATAATTTAACTTTTTGCGCTAGGAGTTATATTTCGATTACGAACACAATCATTAATAACCCTAACCTATCAATTTTGTAACTACAATACAAAATCAGTCCAAAATCATTTACAAACTACCATTAGTTGTATCAAAACATAAAAACAACAACCTATATAAAATCGATCCCAGTGGTATTATATGCAAGGAATGAGTTTAGTAATTGAAAATCAAAAATTTGTGCAATTTTCATGTCTCGTTTGAGCTCCCTCCCACACACTATAAACCAACGAACAACTCTTCACTCCTCAAATCCTCTCATTCCCAAAATCCCCTCATTTTCCTCTCCCCTGTTTTTCTCACAATACCATTCAATCAAATTTCTCCCCAATTAAAAGAAGGTACTCATTCAAAATCAAATTCTTCCTCCCTTTTTTATCAATCCAATTTTTCCCCATTTTTGTTGATACATTGAATCCATTTGTGTTCTTGTGATCATTGGCTCATGATTCGCGCCTCCCATTTTCTATCCGCATTTTCAAGCCAAATTTTCATGCAAGTGCTTGCTGGGTCCTCACAAAATCTCACGAATTCGAGTATTTTACGTATATGTGTGGAAGAAATGAAAAAAAATTGATCATGGGTATTTGAAAAGACCATGAATTTCATCTGCCCATCATTTCATTTTTCGCAAATTCGAAGCTTTTCTGTTTTTAATCTGTTATTTTGGGCAATGAATTGTGATGGATGCAAATATAAAGAACGAATTACCCTTGCTTGCATGCTAAGCAATTGTAACAGTTGGAATTATTCACTTTTGAATCGCTTTTATGTTTTATGTTAGGTGTCAAGATCAAACTTTATCTGTGGGGATTATAAATTTTTGGAGGGCCTTTTGATTTTTTCCTGTTTGATGAGTTGCTTTATTTGTTGGTCCCATTTTCATGTGCGTAATGTTCAATTGAAGTTGACATGATTAGTTATATCTAATTGCACATGATGATGAATCAATGTGCTCATAGCTTTGACCCATTAGGTCTCTCTCAATCCAGTTGTTTCCTGGCTTTTTGTGCTCATTTTTCATTATTATTTAGTTTAATTTTTTTGTTACTGTTTTTTTGTACTTAGCCTCCTTTCTTGGTGAGATTTGAGTAAATAATTAACCTGAGTGAGTTATTTGAAGAGGTATTTCCTGGGCCAAACCAACCCCATCTGCCATCATGTTTGCACTGAACTAACTCTCTCTGCACATTCCTCTGCTGCTGCATATTGGTTTCTGATAGCATATGAGTATGTGTGGGATCTCTGTGTTTTCCTATCATTTGTTGCTTGAATTTGGTGTGTTTTCACAGTATTTGTCTTGTTTTGTTGCATATATAGCTGAACGGAAAGGTATAAATTGATGCATTCGGTATTTTCATGTATTCATGGAGTCGTAGTAATTTCGGTGTCATTTGATATGATCTATGATTCGATTATCTTAGACGTGATCGTTTAACATTGGCGATGTTCTTTTATGTTCTATAATGCAATTGATCTTAGTTCTTGTAGTTGATGTTGTACAAATTTGATGGCAGGAGCTGGTGAGCATTGTTGAGTTGCATTTGGTTCTGAAATCATCTCAGGGGCTTCCGAAGATGAAACATAAGGATAGTGATGGTAAGCCGATCAATCCGCCTGACGGAGGCTCGAAGTTGTTTACGAGATCATTGTTGTTGTTAGTGTTGTGTGGGATTTCGTTCTATCTGGGTGGACTCGTATTCTGCCCGGAGAAGAACTACTTAGCGGCCAAGGATGTCGCGAAGATCGAGACCAAAGAGGTGGAGTCCAAAGGAAATTCAGCTGTTGTGCCTCTCCGAATTAGATCTGTCTCGTTCCCTGAGTGCAGCATTGACTATCAAGATTACACACCGTGTACGGACCCTAGGGTATGTGTGTACGCTATTTAGCATCATCTGGAATGTTTAGATCATGTACAATGTAGTGATCGGATTCATAAAGTTATGATTCTGGTTATTTGATCAGAGATGGAGGAAGTATGGCTATTATAGGCTCACACTGATGGAGCGGCATTGCCCTCCGATCTCTGAAAGGAAAGAATGCTTGGTTCCGCCTCCAAGCGGCTACAAATATCCGATCCGTTGGCCAAAGAGCAAGAACGAGTGTTGGTACCGGTATGTGGTTCATGCTCTTAACTTTGTTACAATATGGAAGTCCTTTGTTTGGAGATGAAGGTTCCTTTATGACTTGTGATACAAGTTGTTTTCAGGAATGTGCCATATGATTGGATTAACAAGCAAAAATCCAATCAACATTGGCTGAAGAAGGAAGGGGAAAAGTTTATCTTCCCGGGCGGAGGTACCATGTTTCCGAACGGAGTCGGTGCTTATGTAGATCTGATGCAAGACTTGATTCCTCAAATGAAGGATGGAACTGTTAGAACTGCTATTGACACCGGATGTGGGGTGAGTCTAACCTCACCACGTGATATGTGAATCAAAACTAGACATGCTTGGGCTAAGTCAGTGTTTGCCATATCAGGCTTGTGTCACTGATATAGTGTGTTAACAATGCATAGGTTGCGAGTTGGGGAGGCGATCTATTGGATCGAGGAATATTGACTGTCTCTCTTGCTCCTAGGGATAATCATGAGGCACAAGTCCAGTTTGCTCTGGAGCGTGGAATACCGGCCATACTAGGCATCATTTCCACGCAGCGGCTTCCCTTCCCTTCTAACTCATTTGATATGGCCCATTGCTCTAGATGCCTGATCCCTTGGGCAGAATTCGGTGCGTTGCTCCACTTGTGTGAAACAACATCATGGGAATATCGTCTTTATCAGTATAAGTTACTATACATTGCCGAATTATCATCTGTAGATTACATGGTTTGTGATATGCTTTGGTACCTTATATCTTAGAAAAAGGACCATGTATCTTCAGGTGGAATCTACCTCATGGAAATACACAGGATCCTCCGCCCAGGAGGTTTCTGGGTACTTTCTGGACCTCCGGTGAACTATGAAAACCATTGGCAAGGGTGGAATACCACAATCGAGGAACAGAAATCAAACTACGACAAGTTACAGGAGTTGCTCACTTCTATGTGCTTCAAACTATTCAAAAAGAAGGATGACATTGCCGTCTGGCAGAAGGCTTCCAACGAGAGCTGCTATAAGAAGCTCAGCAACCCAGATGCATACCCGCCAAAGTGTGATGACGGCACAGAACCTGATTCAGCATGGTACACTCCTCTTCGCCCATGTGTTGTGACCCCTGGTCCAAATATCAAGAAGACCAGCTTGAAATCCGTCCCAAAATGGCCTGAGAGGTTGCATACTGCCCCGGAGCGGGTTTCTGATGTTTCAGGCGGTAGTGCCGGGGCTTTTAAGCACGACGACAGCAAGTGGAAAGTCCGAGCAAAGCACTACAAGAAGCTGTTGCCGGCACTAGGCACTGACACGATAAGAAATGTCATGGATATGAACACGGTGTATGGAGGCTTTGCTGCGGCGTTGATCAGTGACCGTCTTTGGGTCATGAATGTGGTGTCCTCTTATGGTTCTAACACGCTGCAGGTGGTCTATGACCGGGGGCTTATTGGAACTTATCATGACTGGTAATCTGAGCCATGAGCATGCTCATCATGTCTATTATGAGTTTCCTGTTTAATTGGTTTTGGCAAAATGTAATCGCTGATTATGCTGTCTTGTATGATGTAGGTGTGAAGCGTTCTCCACGTATCCTAGAACATATGATCTCCTTCACTTTGATGGCCTCATCACTGCCGAAAGCCATAGGTATGCATTTTACAGTTTTCGCAGCTCTTCACTTCTCTTGACATCAAGAATGATCGGCACTTCTCTTGACATCAAGTGTTAGAAACTTGGAACTTGCACATCGGATATACTAGCAACTTACTGAGGCGCTGTGTGGTACATTCTAATTAGAAGTATCAATATTTTTCAAGTCCATGTACGTTAGTTCAGTCGGAGAGAGTATTGAACCATCATCTCAATGGTCAATGATTCAGATCGGGACTGTCACAATGATATCCTAGAAAGAGTATACTATATGTTCTCTGTCCTATATCATAGCGTTGCATAAATGTGATGAATTTGAGAGCCAGTCTCATACTTGGGGACTTTGTTGAAAGATAGTCCCCCTTTCATTTGAACTGTGTGCCATTTCTAACAGGAGTTATTCATACAGGTGCGAGATGAAGTATTTTTTCTTGGAGATGGACAGGATCCTGCGTCCCGGTGGATATGTGATAATTCGAGAATCCAACTATTTCATGGATGCCATAGCTACGATGGCTAAGGCGTTGAGGTGGGGTTGTCATAAGGAAAAACCCGAGTATGAGACAGAGAAGGAAAGCATTCTGATCTGTCAAAAGAAGTTGTGGTATTCCAAAGAGAGCTCATGATAACCGAGCAGGTGAATTTTTCTTCTCATTACATATCTCGCGGTGCTGGGGGGCATATAGATGTCTGCTCCTTTCTTATTGTGCGAAGCTGCGCGGGGTCGCGGGGGTCTCGCTGTTCAGGAAGGAGCTTATCGGTTATACGAAGCATACAGAGATTGTGAAGCTAAAGAATTACAATTCTCTTAGATTGGTTAACGTAGGATCTAGTTCAAAAGCACGATCCATATTCTTTGTCATAGATTTATACACGTGTAATGCTTCACAAGTTTTATTTGGATTTCGAATATCACTTAAGATGTGATTCTGCAATGTGTTAGAATCAATGCAGAACACGATATGAAGTTCGAGTACAATACTATACAGATATGGTTCTTGTTTATTGAAGTTAATAATATTTTCGACATGAACTTTCTTTTGTTTACAGTACGGCAACTGCATCGCGATTCGATCATGTCAACTTGTTTCTTTTATTGATTCATCTCAGATGCGTCAATGGCGCTAGGTTGAAGCATTGTTTGGTTATAATCTCAGGAGAATGATCAACAGGCGGCATGAAACTATATCAAGCCACAACCAAACAAGCCATAACCAGAAAGCCATGTATCAATATCATGATACGGTTTCCTCTCGTTAATAAAAGATCCTTGAAAGAAAAATCAATCTAGTAATAATTTCACATTAAACATTGATGACAAAGCTAAGGGGTTTAAGAGCTGGTAGAAGAGGAGAAAGAAGTTGGAGAAACAAGAGACTCAACATCCCAGACAAGGGGAAAATACCGCTGTTCATCATGAACTCGAAGAACCTCAGTGCAAGCGTGTTTCTTATGCAGGTCGTAACAGAACAACTAAAGGAGACCTTTACTATCTGTCGCCATGAGAACTGTATTTTTACCTTTGAAGTACGCCACCGGATACGACTGCTTCTTGAACATCGGAGCCTCCTTTGAGCGTCCGTCCTCCATCGTTCGTGTCATGACCCAAATCTCGAACCATTTCAGCTTATATGAACACCGTAACCCAAAGCAATCGTAGCCCAAGACATCGAAACAGATCCCATCACTTGGTGCATCGCCCTGACCTTCGAGTGTAAACACGGTGAATTCTTCATTGTGTAGATCGAATTTAACGAGGGATCTTTCACACCTATCATCCCTGGGGTAACCCGTTGATTTGAACCAATAGACAGCATAGTTCATATATTGTCCCATTTTTAGAGGGGCTACGTTCCTGAATATCGAGGGGGCAGATCAAGCTCATGATTTCTGATCGCCTCCACCTATCGCTCCTGAGACTGTAAACATCCACGACCATGCCACTCTGCCTTACGATAACAACTTTGTGGTGGTCGTCCACAGAATCATATCCAAATCCCATGGCCAAGTGCAGGATGGGATAACTTTGATATGCTCTAAATGGAGGAGGGACAACTTTGTGCTTCTTGATCGACGGGTTGTACAAGAGAAAAGAATCTGGCATAAAAAGAAGCGCGCAAAGCAAGCCATTACACCAGCCGACAACTTGTTCCATCTTTGATGGGAGGGCGACGATGTTGGGACTACGGTCATCACGATCTCCCAAGTGGAAACAGGTCAGATAGTCCACATTGGGTAATATGAGGTTGAAGTTCTGCAAGGATGACGACGATTGTCGATGAACCAGGTGGTGTTTGATGAATATTTGATCGTTGATCGTTCGATTCCATCCTTTGCATACACACTTGAATCGCATTAGCGCCTTTGCTCTTAGGAGGAACAGGATTTCAAGCACGTCTCCTGAGGAAGCGTTGGAATCGCCATGTTTGGCTCTCTGCCTCCTCTCTCTTTTCTTGTTCCTTCAATCTGCCTGTGCTTCCTTCCAACTCTGTTAAACAAGTATAATTTATGTAACAATCTTCCGAATTGCTTGGAAAAATTACTAAAGGTGAATGATATTGAAGACCTGAAGTATCTCTCTATGGTAAGTTATTGAGGCAATTTTCTTTTGAAAAAAAAAAATCACATTATATATATTAATGCGTATAAAATAATACAAAAATATGTATGTGCTGTATCTTTTATGGGACGGGGGAGTACAATCTATATATATACTTCCTCCGTCACATATTAATCGTAATGTTTTTATATTTGGTCACTCTCGAAAAAATACAACTTTTTTCTCTTTTGATAACTTAAAAAAAAATACAAAACCAATTTCATATGTTATTGTATACTCACAATCTTTTTCTTACAAGTGATACAATAAACTCCACTACCATAAAAAAAATATTTTTTTCATCAAAATTAACACAAATTTAACAATATGGGACGGAGGGAGTACATAATTATATTACTTCCGTCTCATAATTATTATAACGTTTTCCTCTCCATGTATTATTCAACACATAATTTTAAAAATTTTGATACTCATTTAAATGACATTGATTTAAATTTTATATTGATCAACGATTATTATCATTAATATTTCACAGTATTTTTTTAAAAAATAACGTTTAATCATCACGTAACATCGATCATATATTTTATTAAAATATTACCATTTTTTTGAAATGGAGTTGTGACATTTTTATCAAACCCGACAGGAGTAATAATTTTCAATAGCGTCGCTCGCGTTAATACTCTTTTTTTCGGGTATAAAATGTGAAATATCCTGAATTTAGGTGAGGAAGAGTGGTGTACTGTTGCTAAAACTTCTGGTTGCAACCCAAAATAATTCTCAGCAACTTGCCTTGCCACTCTTTCTCGCTGCTCTCGAGTCCCTTGAAGCTCCCCAAACCCTAATCTCCCAGTCTTCCCCGAAAGCGCTCTTCAAATTCGACTCAAGAATCTCAGGCATTCTTCCCAGGCGCGATCCGATCTTCTTTGTTGATCCGTGATTCCATTTCGATGGCGAGATTAGAAACGAACTAGCTAATCTGATGGCGGATGATGATGATGGGACGAACTTCGATTCCCCTGACGATCTTGTTTTCACATCGAAAGCGAAACGTATAGGATCTCGAATCTCGATCTCTTCTGGTGAGGGGACTTGCTAATTCTGTATTGCATTGATAACTTAATCGGGCTCGAACTTGATTGCATTCTAGCTTCTCTGTTTATTTTCGGTTCAAATGATGAATTCTCGAATCACCACATACCTCACTGCAATTGTATTTGATATATCGATGTATTGATCAGAGCCTATGGAGCTGATCATTTCCTACACATGTATCGCTATGAAGTAAATGCAAGTGATTAAAAATCCAATGATAACATATTAACATCTCAACCTTGTAATAGATTTGAGGTTCCCTGCATTGTTGATTGGGGTTCGTAACTTGTCTTTTTTACTGTGAGACAACCGCCGAGGCTCTGAAGAAATATAAAACAGATATTAAGGAAAATGTGTGTCGAATCATCCTGTATTTTTACTATTTATCGGCCTTATGCTGTACCTAATATTCTGTTCGTTCTGTTTCTTGATCGAGGAGTAATCTCTTATCTGTTTTTCTATAATGTCAGATCAGGAGAAGGAGAGCGCTAGTCAGGAGGCTATCTAGTTTCAAAAGATGTTAATTCAAATAGCAGGGATTCTCCCACATCTGCGATGCAATCCCACCGTCAGAGCTTCATGTCGCTCTTGGTGCGCTCAATTTCAGCTGCAAACTTCTCACCCTCTGTTATTTCACCGCCTTTGTTCTCTTCATTTTCATCAGTAGCTCCAGTGCAGTGCTTCTCTTCATCCACTATCTATGTCAATGATTCCACAAAAATCAACAGCAACTTCAACGAATCAGAAGCTCTGCAGGAACTCTCTGCCCTGATGCCAATTCACAATTTCACCCCCACTATAAATAGCTTTTGCGTCCCTAATGCACAACAAAAGCATCGACCAGTTCGTATTATGAACCAATTTCTTCTTCTTGAAGACAAGCTTCGGGTTGTATTTCTTCAAAAGCTCAATGGTAAGGCTGCTATTGAAGATGCTCTTACGGCTTGTGTATTAGACACTGAGGAGCCTTTAATGGTCGGTGTGGTTGCCAATGTTGTTGACAAAGGTAATTTGAGCGCAGAAGCCATGGTTGTTTTCTTCTATTGGGCAATGAAACAACTGGGTCTTGATTCTGATCTCAGTGCTTATCACATGATTCTTAAAGTGCTAGGGAGAAGGAAATTCTTCAAACCCTTGATGGGTATGCTACAGGGCATGTGTAAAAATGGGACCTTTCCTACCACTGAAATGCTTGCCATTGTTGTAGATAGCTTTGTTAGGGCTGGTCTGGTCTCTGAGAGGGATCGCGATGCTTGACGAATGGGAGCATGTGGGAGTGAAATGTGATGCCAGTGTTCTCAATGTGGTTCTGGAGTCTCGAAACCGGCGAGGACATGTTGGAAGAGCATGTTCTGTGTTTAATTCAAAGAGAGGGAAGATGCAGCTTGATAGAATGACCTACAATGTTGTACGCGGTGGTTGGTCCAAGTTAGGGAGGGAAAGTGAGATGGAGAAGACTTTGGAGGCAATGGTGGATGATGGGTTTGATGCCTATTGCTCGATATATGCTTGTCTTATCGAGGGTCTAGGGAGATCAGGAAGGCTCAATGACGCAGTTCAGAACTTCAAAAGCTTGGAAGATGAGGGTTGTGTTCCTGATACAAGTGTTTATAATGCTATGGTTGAGAACTATGTCTCTGTTGGATATCTTGATGAATGCATGAAGTACTATCAGCAAAGGTCGAGCAGCAATTGTTTGCCAAATATGGACACTTATGTCAAAATAATCCAAGGTCTTATTAAAGCTCGTAAAGTATCTGATGCAATCGAGATGTTCGATGATATGTTGCAGCGGGGAATCATTCCTTCCGCAGGGAATGTTACTTCTTTTATTGAACCTTTGTGTTGCTTTGGTCCTCCTCATGCGGCAATGGCAATGTACAGAAGTGCCAAAAGAAATGGGTGTAGAATATCAATGAGTGCTTATAAGCTACTGCTTATGAGGCTCCTAAGATTTGGTAATGGTGGGATGATTCTGAAACCCTGGTAGGAGATGCAAGAGAGCGGCTACAATTCGAACGTGGAAGTATGAGTATGTCCTTAATGGTCTTTGCAACAACGGACAGCTTGAGAGCGCTGTTCTGGTTATGGAGGAGTCTTTGCGACGAGGTTTCTGCCCAAGCAGACTTATATGTAACAAATTGAATAACAAGTTGCTTGCTTCTGATATTGCTCGGAAGGCATATCGGTTGTTTCTGAAAATTAAAGCTGCTCGTCGTTTGGAAAATGCTAGGACATATTGGCGTGCTAATGGATGGCATTTCTAGAGTAAAAATAGCAGAGGAAACAAAATCTGGTATCCACTTATGGTGCTAACTTGCTGCCGTTGGTAAATGAGCCCGGGCTTATTGAGACCTGTCATCACTGGTAAATCTACACCACAAAGTATACTGATGGTGTTTTCGAGTTTCCTGTTTAATGGACTTCTGCACTGTTCAATCGCTGATGACGCTGTTTTCTATCTCGTAGGTGCAAAGCGTTCTCCACTTATTTGAGAACATATGATCTGAGTCACTTGGATGGCCTCATTACTGCTGAATGCCTCAGGTAAAACTCTGATATTGGTTGCAACTCTTCACTGCTATCTCATTATCTCTTGAACTGGTGTTCTGTGTTAGTCTAGCTTGCTTGAGCATTTCTTCCATGACAAATATCTTAAGTCTAATCTCCAAAAAAGAAATCACTATAGTCAGAGTTGGTTGAAGCATTCCTTTCTTGACAAATTGAATTGGTGTTCTGTGTTAGTCTAGCTTGCTTGAGCATTTCTTCCATGACAAATATCTCAAGTCTAATCTCCAAAAAAGAAATCACTATAGTCAGAGTTGGTTGAAGCATTCCTTTCTTGACAAATACTATTAGATGATTCATGAAGCGTGGGCTTATCATGAAGAGTTTTAATTATGCATTAAATAGCTAATGATTTGATTCCAAAAAAGCTTGAATTATCAGAAGACAATCAACCAAATGATTTTATCCATGACTATGCAAGCATATTGCATGATTGATGGTTAACTAAAATACAATATTTAATGACTAATCCGTGCACCTAATACTTTGTTTGTTGGTACTGTCCATTGTCCCCATAAGTTATTAGAATTGCTATAAGCAATAGCTTTCGCACAGTACTCATTACTCTCCTTTATTCATGAGGTTTTTTTTTGGGGCTCTTTTATGAATTGTTGATAGCCATCTAAATTTACAAATAAACATTGTTATTTCAATTGAGTATGCGAAGATATTGTTTTCTCTGTACATCTCGCCTGCCTTAGACTTTGTCCACTGATAGGTTCGTTTAGTTTTTCTCATGCAATAGGGGTGTGTTTTTCTTCTTTTCATTTTTTGAGAAAACGGAGGATAAAAGTCGAATTTCTCCTTCCTGTAGCTAGTAGTCTAGTTACTTTTCCTTTGTGAGAATTGAATAACGGAAATAGATGTTTATGGACAAGGAATAAAAACACGATGAGACAAATGCTAACAAAAAAGGAAAAACAGATTGTTAAGAAGTAAATGTTGATTTCATGATAGACCACTCATAATTTGGGAAAATAATTCCTTTTTTATTTTGATATGGTGGAAATAATTCCTACTATTTGAATAGTACTATATAATAACCTTGTAACCCAGAATAAAATACATGGCATTGAAAAAATATCTCTATTTTGTTTAAGGTCAACCTCTACTCTTAAGTGTGGATTGGTAGTGCGAACATCCCTTTCATTTGTTCTCATGTTGTTTCCTTTATGATATGAAGCATTAAAATCACACCATTTTCCCATACAACTCAAACTTCCCTTTTCCCTCTCATATTCCATCATTCATCACTCTTAAATCACACACTGAACTAGACACATGAACTTATACACATAACTCGTATATAAACATATCCACAGTAATCTTAAACTGAAAGCGAAGAAAACCCATAGGCTGTTTTTTCAGCTTCATGAGGATATTCTCTTGCTGTTATGGTAGAACAAGGGACACGATAGGAAGATCGTGCATTCCTGTCGCGAATCATGACAGTAAAGATCATGATCATCGCAGGGTCTCGAAGGAACGGATGCTGCAGGCTGGAGCTGGCCATATACATTTGTTCTCGGAGATGAAGAGATATAGTTGGGAGGAGATAGAGAGCATGACTAGGAACTTCAGAAAGGTGATTGGAATTGGAGGGTTTAGCCATGTTTACCTTGCTCGTCTACCGGATTGTAATGTGATGGCTGCTGTCAAGGTTTATATTGGTAGTGAGCGCTTGAATAAAGTGTTCAGGACTGAGTTGGATATTTCCCGGATTGTGGATCATCCGTACATCGTCAAGCTCATTGGCTATTGCGATGAAAGAGGTATGATTTATTTTCCCAGATGATCACCTTCTTTGAATGGATCAGCCGATTTGCATGGTTTTCTCCATTTTCTTTGACATGCTTGATAGCTTGTAACTGTCATCTTTAGCATACGGAAATCTGCACTAGCTTGCAGAATTCATATTCTGGTTAATCCATTGGTTGCAACATAGCAACCAATGGCTTCTCCCAGGATAAGGTTTGTCCACAGATGATTTAACGCTTGAAAGAAATGGGCAGGTGCAAAACGGTTTGATATCTTGAATTTGCAGGTTCCTTGTAAAATGGTTTATGTATTTTTGCAGAAGAAGGTGTTCTTGTATTTGAGATGATCTCCAATGGTACATTGCACAGGAGGTTACGCGGCAGGGGCCTCAAGGACCCCGCACTTCCCTGGAAATCTCGCATGACAATTGCCTTCCAGCTCGCTCAAGCCCTCGAGTACCTCCATGAGAACTGCAGCCTCCAGATAGTCCACGGTGACATCAAGTCTTCCAACATACTTTTAGATTCTCAGCTCAATTGCAAACTCTGTGATCTCGGCTCAGCCAAAATGGGATTTGCTTCAACCATAACAAAACCGACTAACCTGATGGGCTCACCAGGTTATATTGATCCACACTTTCTGATGACTGGGATCGCCTCAGTAAAGAATGATATCTACAGCTTTGGTATCATATTATTAGAACTGATCACGGGCCTCGAGGCCTTCTCGTCCAAAGAGCAGAAGATGCTGGCTTCTATTACGAGAAGAGAGAACAACTTGGATGTGGAGATGGTGGTTGCTATGGCTGATAGGAGAATCATCAAGGAGATTGATATGGAGGAAGCAGCCTTCATGGCTACCCTCGCCGCTGTATGTGTCCATAGTTTGCCTAGCTTCAGGCCTTCCGCTGCAGATGTCTGCCGCCTCTTGAGGGCAAAGATCACATCCATTTCGATTCCCTTGTCCCCCAATAAAAAGCCATTGGTGTCTTGATTTTCAGTGTTGAAAGCTACGATCGTGCCTACCATATAAACGTTTTGTTTTCAATATTTGTGTCACATGTGTAGCCTAAGTGCCGATGCTTAACAAGTGTAGCCTAAGTGTCATATGGCATAGTGATGAACACCCGATTTGCCAAATTGTAAAGCCAGTTTCTCATAGAAGAAGGAAGCAAACGATACTCTCGAACTGAACTTCCACTGGTTCTGTTTTTTTGCTGTCCAATGAACATCACTATGACTGCACTTTCATAGCGAGAAGCGAAGGAAAAGGACTGCACTTTCATATAAGTTGCAAGTGCAAAGAGAGAGTTTAGGTCCATGACTTGGAGCCATGATATGTTAATCACTAGAATCTGCATAGCATAAAGCACACACATGCATGAATGGACTTCACATACGTAGCCTTTATCAGATCTTAATATAAAGGCTTTTCTTATGCTCCCCAGTTCTATTAGGGGAAATCTTCAATGGTCCTTAACCAACACATGGAAAGCACTGCTTTGAAATGAATACAGGATGGTGATTTGTATGACAGCGTCGAAGCCCTCCATGTTCTTAGGGTGAAGAATATAAGATGCCAAGTTGTCGTCGCGATGGAAGATGTAGACGACACAGGTTGGAAGTTACGTACATCAATGAACATGAATAACTGAAACAGAGAAGAATAATACTGTTCCATGAAGCAAATAGATGTCCACTCATGAATGGCATCAAAGTTAGGTCTCGACCGATGTGTACAAAGATTTATATGGATTCTTGCAGTATATGTTCTGAGATCAGATGAGAGTAAACAATCATGAAAGCTCTCACAAGCTCCCGAAAACTTCACAATCGAAGCTTCTCAGTGCTCATCAAATTTTTAAGTGCCTGTAAGCGATGTACAAGGTGTAGTCACCATAATTGACTATATGGATCGGTTGTGTCAACACAGGGCATTGACTTGAGTTCTGCAACCTTCTTAAAACTTGCATAAAAAAAAATAAGACCAACTAGAAGCAGCATGTACCTTGTTAAAGCACATTGATAATTTGAAGTACATCAGTTCACGACTCTTGATAGGTTAAAGGTAGTATAAAGACAGCATCTTACTTCGAGTAAGACTACAACCAAAGAAGAACAAGGCAAACGACGTGATAACCTCAGAATAATCAAATCCTACCACTGCTAAGATAAATCTCCAAAGTGGGACAAATACCATCTAAAACTTCTTTATGACCATTCAGACAATTATAATGTGACTTGCTTACAGTCCTTTGCCGCCATCTGTCGCCTTTCCGATCAATGGAACAAAAGCGTCCGCAGCAAGGAATATGGCGGTCTTCATCCTCAGCTTGGAACTCGTACGTCCCTGGATTGGCTTGAAGACGAGGATGTCATCCTCTTCCAGGTTGTTGTCCCAGACAAATTATAAGCCACTGGGCTCAAATCTCATATTGACCCGTTCGTATGCATTACGCGACATTCCTTTTTCAAACCCTCTACTGTCAACAAAATTTCTTGAAGAAATCAGGAACCATGAAGAAACCTTGCACCATAGATACAACGCACAAACGTATTGAAATCAAGGAAATACCATCGTAAAGGCCTTGGAGACATCGGTAGGCATCATTCTTATAATGACTGAATTCTTGCAATTATTCGAATACTCAAGCGCCTTGTCTTATGCACTTTTCTTCTTCTCTGGAGTCACCACTGTTCTCTTTGAAATGTAAAAAAGCTTATATAAGTTGGTTGACTTCCCAGGTTAACATCTGATCAACCAACCAAATCACAAGTATTTCAGAAAAAACTTGTTTTGGGGCACATTCTGATCATGAAGAGCTGCAACTGCAATGAAACGTTTTAACAATGAAACATATTAAGTAGATCAAAATAATACATTTAGCATGATCATGTCCCCTGCTACGGGCTTTACAAGGGCGACGAGAGCATGAAGTCTGTCCTTCATCGACAAAAACGAAGACTTCCTTATCGCTCCCGGACAAGTTATTATCTTCTCCGACAACAAAACCCCTAATTCCACAGGGTTGCACACTTGCTCCATGAATGGAGTTGGCACAACAATCATCAAATCCTTCGGCCAGAAACCCAAAGCAACATCTGCAAAAGTTTCTTTTATTACCAAAGATATTGTGATGTTCTTTCCGTGGAAGCAAACTGTTAGTCCTATCTCTTTCCTTGCTAATACCAACTGACACCATGAGATAATCATTTGGTTTATATAGTGATAGTTTAGATAACTCGGAATTTCTTCGACAAATGATCAAGCTCCTAACTGGCTTATTGAAATCAAGATCTTATAGTTTTCTTCTTCGTTACAAAAAAAAAAAAAACACGATCAAGAATAATACTTAAGGAGACGCGGCGACGGCAGTGAACTCATATTCTTGATCTCCAACGGTCAAGAAGTGAGCGCCTTCCTGTATCATCATAACACCAACTTCGTCTGCCACACTCACATGTTCGCATGGACTCACCACGAACTCGACCTCACCTTTTTCTCTCGCTTTCAAGCTCACCGGTTGAAATCCAACCAACTGACCATGGCGCTGCTGGCTTGCCTCATCGCGCCTCACAAAGAGCAGTACAGGATGCTTCCCTGCCATTTCGCCTTGGTTTTCAACTCCTATAGTCACATTGAACTTCATGTTTTCGCAGGCTTCCGAACCAATATCTGAAACGGAAGCGTATCTTGACGAGCTGCTAGCTGATTTAACATCAATGAATGCGGATGTTGGCAAATGAAACTTGTTCTTAGACACAGAGGTGAAGTGGTATGAGTAAACTGTGTAGCTGAGTCCATCACCAAATTCAAACACTTTCTTGCCTTGGTAGAACCTGTAAGTGCGCCCCGGATATCCTGTTTCTGGGTCTGGTCGCATCCTCATATCCGTCATTGGCACTCTCACATAGTCGTTTGGATACCAAGTTACTGGTAATCTTCCTCCTGCAACGCGACGTTATTGTATAATTTTAGTTCAGGGTTTATTAAGCGCAGGATCACGCATTAGTAAACGACTATAGAACTATTAATCTTAACCCTCTGGCCTGATGGTTGTTGGGAAATCACAAGATATTTGTAAACTATAAGTTAAAAGATAAAAAAATTTACCTGGATTGTGTTCACCGAATATGATCTGAGCCAGTGCAGTGCCACCAGCCTCACCTGGATACCCGGCCCATACAATGCTTCCAATCTTAGCATCATTCTTTGCAAACAAAACATCAACCGGGCCTCCACACAGCAGCACCAGAACCACCGGCTTCTTAGCCGCCCTTGCCACCTCAGTGATCAGCTCCTGTTGCTTCCCCGGCAACAGCAGATCAACGCGATCGAAGTCCTCCCTCTCTTGGGTCTGATCCAGACCCATGATTAGCACCACATAGTCCACTTCTCTCGCCACAGTGACCGCATCCTGGATTGAAGCAGTGGTGCATGCCACATTGTCGCATCCTGGCACGTACCTGATTCCAGTTTTGACGTAATTCTGCAAGGCTTGTAGAGGATAGACGGATATACACGGAGGGCCGTAATAGTTCCCTTGGAGAGTCTTGAGGGTGTTAGCATTCGGGCCAATGACAGCGAGTGATAGCTGTTGGTGTTTAGGAAGCGGAAGGATTTTTTCGTTGTTTTTAAGGAGAACTATGCCATCACGAGCAGCCTCAAGAGCTAGGTTCTTGTGGTCTTCGGTGCAGACTTGTGTAGCGTCAATTTGGCCGAAGAGGAGCTTTGTTGGGTCACCGTTGAAGAGGCCTAGTCGGACCCTGATGGCGAAGAGGTTGGTAAGTGCCCTGTCTAGTTCTGCCTCAGGCAGCTTCTTTTGTTCAACTGCTGTTTTTGTGTAGGTCTTCAGGTAGTCACCGCAGTTTACATCCATACCTGTGGTTCTTCAAATCTTAGAATCATTTTGCATAACTATCTGGTCATAGGTCCAAGAGTCATCTAATCACATCAGGTTCATAAATACGAAACTAGTGTGACATCAAGCTCATAACTAACTATTGTTCAAGAGTTCAGAACACTGATAATTATTGTCGGTCGAGGTTATTATTTAGATAACATTGGTTGTCCGAGCTGGTTCTTTATTTTTCTCTTTGCCCAAACATGTCGTCAGAAGGTGTCAAATTCTTGACCACGTGATCAAAAGGAATGTTATTTATCATCGAACCCTCTGAACGCGAATGTATCCATTTGCAATCCTAATATTATGAAGCCAATCCGTAGAGAGAAGATAAGGATGTCCCACGCGTGACAAAGCCCAATAGTCATGCCTAATGGCAAAAAGGCAAAATGCCTAGCTTGCTTGCTTGCTTTGCTCGCATGTGTCGAGGTTTTCTGAAGTTTAACACGCATGCTCCCAATCTTGGACCCCTTCACTCCATATGCCATGTTATAGTTATCTTCCTTACCCGCACCATGTTATAGTTGTCTTTAAAGCATTGTGCTGTTCTTCATAAATATAGGAACCCATGATCCTTGTTCTTCATAAATATACATGATCCATCTTTTCTCGGAAAGTATCGAAATTAGTTGGAGAAAACAAATATATGTCATGACACATAAATAATCTTCGAGAACAATTTGCACACAAAAAAGGTTATCAAGGAATGCGGCCTCTTGAAAGGGGCAAGATGAGAGAAGCAAAAGAGGAAAACGGATTGCAAAGGATGCAATTGACATGTCTAACTAGCTGTATATGAGCTATTCCAGTTCTAAATTGTTGGACCTTATATGCATGTGGAAATATTAAAGGAATGCATGTGTGCAAATGCGAAAGGCCTAATGCATCCATGAATGCATGATCAAAGGGAATGGGAAAAAACGCTCTTGATAGCTATCATTACCAGCTTTGAGGACATCAGCTACCGCGTCTTCAGGCACCTTGGCATATCCTTGATTGGTGTAAATGATCGAAACTGCGTCACAATCAGACGTGATGTACCTGGTATTAACATTGTCAACACCATTGATTCAGAAACACACTTGGTAAACAGAATTCAAGATTCATATGTACTTATCAGGCACAAATTTTCCCTGGTTGAATACATTGCTAATTCAAAGTTCAGATAAAAGTGCATAGGTTATGTATCAGAGCAACGCGCGGCTTACCCATCGAACCCCCATTTGCCTCTGGCAGTAGTGGTCAAGAGTTTATAATCTGCACAATTCGGAACTCCGTTGACTTGATTGTACGCACACATTATCCCGCTTGCTTTCCCGTCTTGTATACAACTCTTGAATGGAGGCTGGTAAGTATCCGCCAAATCCTGAGCAGTCACCTGCAGTTATCCATCCTCAAAACACATTAGGGTCTCCGCGCGTCAGATAATCCTTCTTACAGCTTGTCCCGTTGGAACAAAACTGACATAACATGAATGTCTCATCAACAAATCAAGAAATGAAATACTTTACTAATGCAAGGAGTGAAAGATTGAATTATGAGCTCATTACTTTTGCATCAAAGGCGTAGCGAGTGACATTGTCCCATCTATCCAAATCATAGGCAGTGAAATGCTTGCAGCAAGCTGAAGCCTGAAGGTATCCATCCTTGATCAGCTGCGATCCTCCCTCGAACGAGTCCCCTTGAACTCCCCTCACATATGACACTGCATACTTGCCCGTGGTTGAGGGATCTTCGCCGGGCGTCTCCTGTCCTCTGCCCCATCTTGGATCCCTGAATATGTTTATGTTTGGTGCCCAAAATGTCATCCCTTTTGCTTGCCCTGAGTTGTACACTGCCCTTGCCTCCTTCCCAATCACCTTCACACCCAATAATACAGCGACACTCACACTCAACATGATATCAAAACAGGTCGTGTCGTACTTCGATTTACTTACCACCTTATATGTGATGTATACAAGAGTAAGACTCATGTGACGTGAATTGTTAAAGATACATAATATCGTGCACGATTATCAACCGGAACTTCAAATAAAATAATTTACCCAACAACAATGAGCATTTATTCAGTCCATTACATCTTAGATTCATTGGAAACAATGACATGGGTATTAAAGCAAAGGAAAGTTCAAGTCCGTTACGTGTTTGTTCTCCACCAAAAGTTGAAATTTTCATCAAAGAAGACAACAGTAACATCAAAACATTTTACAAATCAAGAACATAGATTACCTGCCCGATTCGATACCACAGCTCGGTATCGAACGAAGCAGCCGTGAGGATGACCTGAGGGAAGCTAGTAGCAGCCTTCACAGTCCCTTGGAACGAAACCCCCGGCCCGGCATTGGCAACACCATGTAACGCCTCGGACCACCACTGATAGGCCGGGACACCCAGCCGAGGAATGGCGGGAGCGTTGTTGACGAGCTGCGCAACCTTCTCGTCCAACGTGAGACGGGACACGAGGTCCTCTGCTCTCTGCCTGATGGGCAAGTCCGTTCTACAGAAAGTAAACCCGCTCGTCGATGGCTTCGATGCGTCACAGGCAAACGGTGGCTGTGCGATAGCCACCGTTGCTGTGATGACTAAGATGACAGCAACTACGAGGAAAATGTATCCTCGTCGTTGCAAGGAGGACAAAGAGTTAAGTCCCATATGTGGAGAAGTGTGAGTGTGTTTGAGTTCCGTTTTGGTGCACTTTCTTTTGACTGGCGACTGAGTGTGGAAAAGTGCGCAATGGGAACTTCTGAGAAATAGAAGGAACGAGTGAGATGTGATTGGCTGAATGTGATTTTCTGTGTGAAAGGACAAAACTGCCCATGTTCTTTTCGGGAGTGGAATTTATTTGGATGTTACCTTTTTGGAGGTTCGAGTGTATAATTTACACCCGTGACTGATCGTGTTTGTGGGTCAATGAGGAAACAGTGTGACAGGACAAAACTGCCCATGTCTATGGGGATGATCGCTGGTTTCGTTATATAAACACAAAATTTTAGGAGGTTCAAAGATCATTAGGTAACCACTCATCCCAAGAATGTTAATGTTTGATGACGAAGAATTCGTCGGAATAAGTTCTGATTAATATGGTTGAATGAGAAAGAATATACAGACGAGGCTTTCTAGCTATATAGTGTTTGAGTTTTACAGATTAACCATGAGTACGAGACTAAAAGTTAAATCGATGATCACCGAGTGGAACCACTCTCGGTCATGAACTCAAATGCGAAAATGGTTCATTGTACTTGAATAAATTAAGGGCAACTAAAAATATGATTCAAAATCAATACATTACACACAGGTACATTCGCCTATAAAAACCAACCGCGAACACTGCAAAAAATCAAAAGCCAGAGACACAAGTGATAGACCTTCCGCTCGTTCTACAGCTCCCCTGACAACTGAATATCCGGATGTACATCTACTGGCAAGGTAGTCTTCTTGCACAAGACCTTTATTTACGTCGAAGTAGGCGTACCATACTCTGGAGCCAACCAAGAATGCGGAGAAACCAGTAAATACCGCTGCATGGGACACTACAATGTTTGCTTGCGTCTCTACTCAGTTTGATGCATCTCGACTGTAGAACTGATCGAGGGTCTTGGCTGGTATACGGTGAAGTAGTTCACGGGGGAAGATCCTCAGTAGAGTCCATGCTAGATCAAGAGACTGGAAGATCGTCCTCGTGTCGTACGCTCCTTGGGCCACAAACTTCCTCTCAAACTTGTCCAAGAACTCCAAATACAGCTAAAATCACCAGAAAAAGAATGAGGAAAATTTAAGCGACTTGAATTCTATAGAAAACTGAAGTAGGGTTATTGAGTAGTAACCCTAGAACTTTTATATCTATACTTTTACCCTCTCCAAGCCCAAATTTCATAACACCATGTTAGGGTTATAATGGACAGTTAACCTCCAAACACAAAAAATATACCTAGGATACGCTATCCGGTAAAGTTAGTGGCCAATAAATTGTCCATCCTATCATCTTACCATGAGGTTAAGTACTATAGACAAATATCATGCGTCAAAAATAGAAAAAATAATGTAAGATCGGATATAAAGGCGTTACGTACCAGGTCCTCCGAGGACAAAGCCTCCTCACCAACCACAGCCTTCATCGCTTGAACATCCTTCCCGATAGCGTAATTGGCATAGAGCTGAAAGCAAAGGGGAAGAAAAATGAGATAATCAGAAAAGGGAACTTGCATTATGTTAAGTAGTCTACTGGACTCTGACAAGGCCATGAACAGAAATTAACTGAACAAGAGAAGAAACCCTTATACAAGATTCAAGAACCATCAGACAAACCTGGTTGGATACATCAGAGTGATCTCTGCGGGTCATTCCCTCACCTATGGCACTCTGCAGGTATCACCATAATACTCATGTCAACAGGTCATAATAAACAAAAGAATCCATCATTAAAATGAAAGAAATCAAAAAGCTGGGCACATGTTAAAGAAAACATGAGAATTATGGCATTACCTTCATTAGACGGGATAGTGAAGGAAGAACGTTGATTGGTGGGTATATCTGGGACATTGCAAAAGAAGTTAGCAAATGCTAGATCTAGCTCGTAAAGATTTCCAGAGTCAATGAGGCTAGTCGCTAAAAGGTGAAGCTGATGTATGGTTAGTCAAATTTGATATGCACCTGTCTATTATGTAATTGCCTGTCAATATATATTTGGCCCTCCGTGATATAACCAGTAAGATCAGGAGTAGGATGGGTAATATCTGAATGATCAACAAAAAGCGAAGAATTAGCATGCACGCTGCATAAAATCAGAAGCCGTACATTGTTTCAGATAACACTCATACCATCGTTAGGCATGGTCAAAATAGGGATCTGGGTGATAGATCCTTTTCTTCCTTCAATTCTTCCAGCACGTTCGTAGATTGTGGCAAGATCAGTATACATATAACCAGGATATCCACGCCTACCAGGGACTTCTTCTCGAGCAGCAGATACCTGGAAGGAAAGTCACTTGTGTTATTAATAAACCAAATGACATGGCAATATCACAGGAATCACAGAAATATGTAGAAAAGAAGGCAAGCTAAAATCTATATCAAAAACAAGAGATAAGAAATAAATAAATAAAAATAAGTCATCAGTATTTTCTTACCTCACGAAGTGCATCTGCATAAGAACTCATGTCGGTTAGAATGACAAGGACATGCTTCCCACATTCATACGCCAAATATTCTGCAGTGGTGAGGGCAATCCGAGGAGTAATAATACGTTCGATCGTTGGATCGTTGGCCTACAAGCAGCAAACATTACAAGCAAATGTGTATCATGGATGCTTTAAAATCCAAAAGACACAGGAAGTATGAAATTGTACATCGTCAATTTGAAAACAAAGGCACTAAACATACCAAGTTGAGAAAAAGGGTAACTCTCTCCATTGATCCGTTCTCCTCAAAATCACGTTTGAAAAACTGAGCAGTCTCCATATTTACTCCCATGGCTGCAAACACAATAGCAAAATTGTCTTCTTCCCCATCCTGCTAAAAGAATAACACACAGGAATCATGAGATATGATTATCAGATAACAAGATAGAAAGAGAACACATCAACAGACATATAAAGATAGTTGCAAGAAACCAATAAATGATCTAGAACCACAATATAGGAGCTATATATCAATCTAAATAATGCCACAGCTCCATTTACAGGCTCAGACACCTTCCCTCTACATTCCATCTTTCTCCCTAATATGCCTTAAAATGGGCCTCGTGTTTAGTTGACATCGCAAATCCTTCCAACAGGTATGTGACAACTTCAGAAGGAAATAATCAAAAATTTAAGAGCATTTTCTGGAAGCTGACGACTGAAGAATCAAGAAGTCACAGATAGATAAGCCCATAAGTACAAACTATGAAGAAAAGCAATTTGATGACAGCCAGATCAAGAGATTTACCTCCATTAGATTTTCAGACCTTTCCAACCGCTTCACAAGGCCAGCTTGACGACAAATCTGAGCTGCTATCTCATTGTGAGGAAGACCAGCAGCAGAAAAAAGAGGAATCTTTTGCCCCCTAGCTATGGAATTCATCACATCGATTGTAGAAATCCCAGTCTGAATCATCTCTTCTGGGTAGGTTCTCTCACTAGGATTGATGGAACTCCCTAAAGGTGAAACAGGACATGGGAAAATATTTTCATGCACTAACAAAGATCAGAAATCGAGCACTTCTTAAAAGGAGATATGGATTCAAACTTTGTGGGCCGCATAAAAACGTACCAGATATATCCAAGTATGCCTCTGGAAGAATAGGTGGACCATTATCAATTGGCTTTCCAGACCCATTGAAAATGCGCCCAAGCATATCCAATGACACAGGAGTTTTCAATACCTAGGTAAGACAAGGAGCACAAATAAGATAGTCAAATTCTTTAAGTTGAGGAAAATGTAGACATCCCCATTGTTTTACTCATTGCTAATCACTCAGAACCCTGCCCCTCAAGAAGCTACACATAAATGTGATTCTGAAGACCTCTGGATATTTAAATGACCATCATATACAAGGCCAGACTAGACTCACGAATCATGATCCATAAAATAGTACAGATTCAAATGCTCATCCCAACACACCAAAAACCAAAAAGTGATTTCCCTTACATCTCCAGTGAATTGCACAGTGGTATACTTGTTGTCGATTCCAGAAGTTCCTTCAAATACCTGCCAAACACACATTCACAAAAGACTAATTATTCTTTTCATAGAAGTCAAAGAGAGAATCAGTAACAATACGAATTCGAAAGATGCTCAAGAGCAACACATTGTTTCTTTAGTGAGAACAACGCTTTATGTAACAGAGGAAAATCTGTAAAAAAAAAAAAAAAAAAAAATTGGGACAGCAAATAAGTTCATGACGGTCAACTGGCTCCAACAAAGAACTGGAACTTTAAAAGGCAAAACACAATCAAGCTGATGCGTCAGAATAAAACAAATACCGTGTCTATGAGCTTTCCTCTATAGAATCAACCGTAGAAGCAGTTGAAATTCATTAGAAAGTTGATGCCTCCTCATGAATATATTAATGCAGCTCATATTCCTTGAAAACATAGAAAACGATACAAACTTCCAAGCATATTTATAATTGCAGAAAATCATTGGAATTAAATAAATAATTCAATAAATTAGGGATGGCGTGTACAAAAGTTTTTAATCCGTATGAGATCAGGAAATCGACTGTCCACCTCATGCTTCCAATTTACTTGAATTTGGTTGTATTTTTATCTACAGGTTTTCCCTTTTTAAACCGGGAATCAATCAGATGATAGCAGAAATGCCCCCCAAATAGAAAAGGAAAAAAGAAAGAAGAATTAAAGCTCTGATAATAAAACTTGAATGACTTAGTCTGACAAAAGAAGAAGTAAAGGGAAAAAACTATAGTTTCTGACACTGTTTTCCAATTGCCATCATACGTCTGTTATCCAATCAAAAGTAACCACTAAACACCATGGAAACTAGCAGAGTAAAACAAATAGAAACTAGCTGCTGATATGTGACTTATCCACACACCTGCACAACAGCCTTTTCGCCATCGACTTCGAGGACTTGACCCCGGCGCATGGTGCCATCTCCCAACCGGATATTGACAATCTCCTGGTACTTAGGACCCTACAAAAAATAAAGCATCATATGTATGATTCCGACAAGGGCACAGGCAAACAAAGTATCTACAATAAACAAGACCTCAAAGCTTACCTTAACTTTGTCAAGGATAACTAGAGGCCCAGCAACACCAGATACAGTCCGATACTCTGAGACAGTAAAGAAGTAAACGATAATTGAAATGTAATAAAAACAACAAAAAGTGTCCGTAAACATGATCCGCTTGTACCAAAGATAACATCTTGATAGCAAAATCAGGTCAGCAAACACAGGATAGAACCTGGAGAACTAGGGTGAGAAACTCAGCTATTATAAAGAAAAATCAGCACTTCATCGACCACCTTTTATGGTGATATAGATCACTTTGCTAATGAATCATGAGTTATATTAAGTGTTTTCCGCACATTTCTGAGCAGCTTGTGTACTTTGAAGTTAGTGAAAGATATTTGTAGACCTCTCATAGAGTTCCCACATCTCATGCTCCTTAAAAAATCATAGCAGCAGCAGAGAACCGAATTAAATATAACGAAAGCAACAAGAACTTACCCATTCCGACTTCCAGATTACCATCCTCCTCAAAGTTGTTTTGAGCGGTGCCCATAGGACCTATGCATGAGACAATCCACACAGAAGCAATTGTTAACAG
Source organism: Drosera capensis (assembly GCA_001925005.1). Lineage (NCBI taxonomy): Eukaryota > Viridiplantae > Streptophyta > Magnoliopsida > Caryophyllales > Droseraceae > Drosera > Drosera capensis. The sequence continues at coordinate 53,492 of LIEC01007528.1, forward strand.
CATTCTCAATTAGGTTACTGATAACTTAAAACAGCGACAACATAAAGAAAGGAGAATAGCACTTAATATCAATATTTCTTCAACTAGGGACTGCTTCAATGACAGGAAAAGAGCCAGAGTCTAAAACTATGAAAAATGAGATCGGGATATCACATAATTTCCATATAACTAAGAAAACCAATGAAACGACACACATTGACACCAGTACCACAAGAAGCAGGTACTACATCAAACGAGTGACCTCAAATCAAACTCGCTCAAATCCATTAGCAGAGCATAGCTAGCGCTCCAATCACATCCGCCATGCGCAGATCACGAATCCCGTGATTAAGTAGAAGATCCGATCGAGTGAGAAACCCTACACATACTCCGACATTAATTCATTACAACCCACACAATTCTCACTACACTCCTGAATTTCGACAATACATTCACAATCCCCTCTACATCACCAAAACAACTACCAATCAATTTCACACAATCAGCAATCTATCAATCAATCAATCGTCACTCTTAGATAATCCGATCACAATCGTTCCCCTCAAATCTCGCTACTCTTAAAACGAATATGAAATCAAAAACCAAGCATCAAATCGCAACTTAATTCCATTAGTCTTCGATATCAACGAATCAAGAGATGCAAATGCAAATGAGAACCCGCTAAATTCGAGTCTGATTCGCGAATCTGAGATGGGATCGAGAGAGAGCAGAAGCGTGCGTACCTGTGATGAAGGGCAAGGAGAGGACAAAACGCAAGCGCGGAAGAGGACAGAGGAGACGAGAGATCGATTGATCGATTGATTTTGTTTGGGGGGTGTGATTGTTTGTGTGGCATAAAGCATCAATGGACTACACAACAAGAATGACATCAATCATTTCGGGGAAGAGAAGAAAGAGTTGGGATCTCAGATCACTGAAATGGGCCTTTGTGTGTCTGCATTCGGGTGCAGTTTTGAAGTGACGAAATCGTTGGGCTCGATATGTATATAATTAATACAATCGCCGTATGCAATGTAACCTTTTCTTCGGTTCCGAAATAGATATAATAATTTGATCATATATATTTATTATATAAATTTTTTATTTGTATTATAAAATAATTAAATATTATTTTTTTATAAAAACATCATGAAACATTACTAATAATTTAAATTATGTAACCTAGTGACATAATTTTTCCGTATTGTAAAAATGAAAAACAAAACTCGTCGAGATATATATTGAATATTATAAAAAGTTAAACTATTGCATATATATATTGAAACGAGGAAATATGCATCATACTATTCATTTTTAGGTTCAACATAGGAAGAATCAACAACGGACACAGAAGTTCCTTCATCGTCGGTTTTCTTAACATGAGTAGTCTATCAATAGGATCAAACGGAAGCTGCTGCCTAAGGATGTATCGAAGTCCATCTCCAAGGGAAACTGGTGATTAGGTTAGCATGAATTATCGCTTCCAATGACAATGCAAAATACAGGTCACTGCACCTATTCCAAAACAAGCGAGACAGGAAGACTACCAGATGCAAAAGGAGTGGCTTCAATGTGTTTTCCAGATTTCGCATAACTATCTTTAGCGATATGCAAAATTTAAGATGTTTTTTAAGATTGCAGTCGCCTGTTTGGTCGATTGGTTGGAATTTCCGATCAAAGATCTATCCCGACCCTAACAAATCATGGCTACATTTTACGAACATAGCGGGAACCATCAGTTAAACAAACAAATTATACCCAGATCCATAAACCGAAGTAAAGTATCCAGAGATATAATACAGCAAACCCAACCAAGTAGCATAACCTAACCATTTCGTCCCAAAAGGCCACTAAGTTAACAAAATACAAATAGAAGTTAAATCAAGAGCATGAATGAACATAATCCGCATCTCGGCCCAGAAGAAACTGCAGCAACAGCTTGGAATTATCACGAAAGAGATTACCCGAAACAAAGTAGTCGTGCACCGTTCGAGAAGCAAACACTTTCCTGCCGAAGTTAGCTTGAAACCTAGCAAGGCTTTGCAGCAAATCCAATCCAGCGAACAATATTCTGCTGCTGTGGAGTCAAGTGCAAGTCAGTGCGATTTTCATGGACCGTCGAGTGATGTCTGAAGCTGAAATATACCCATTTACTCTCTAAAGAAAAACCACCCTTGTAAGTTAGTCAAAGGTATTGAGCTTGTATCCTCTCCCGGTTACGCTCCCACCAAAGCTTCGCATGCACCTCCCCAAACCGTTCACGGCTGCATCAGTAAAATTTGAAAGGTTATCAAACTTTCAGAAGCGAATTGTCTTCAGTAGTTATTCTGTTCACTAACAAACTCCTTACGATATTATCGTCAAAGAGAAACAGTGCTCCATCGCCTTCAACTGAAAAAAAATACAGGAAACCACCTTATCCAAGGGCTCCCATACAGTAGTCTAGGTGAGGGCGTCCCTGAAGCGACAGGTTGGTTTTACCGGACTCTAACCAATATGGTCAAGGCACCCCTCGGAGTGAGTGTCTAACAGATACACTTTGGCTACTCACAAAAATTCGAAGTCCAAGCAATTGGATGCAAAAGCCAAATCTAGTCAAGGAAGATTAGCTAAAGGTGATAGATCATTACCTGAATCTTACACGCCGCAGCTCCCTACTCCCATCTGCTAACTGCCTAATGGTAATATACACCCCGGGCTCGTCTTGCTCAACCCACTCTGACTCCAAATCACTAGCATTACTGATAGACACAGAAGCGTCATCCCTAGATGAAGTCGTAGTCCTAGATGCATCTATGGAGGAAGCCTCAGCTTTAGGACCGCCAGGGCCAAAACCAGTACTCGACCCAGCATTGTAGAACTGGTTGCCACCTAGATCAGAAGGTTCAGAAGGAAAATAAGATTTGTTGTTGGGGTTCTTGTACTGATTTCGTGGAGTCCAGTCCTTGTTCAAAGATGGAACCATAGGGCTCTCCGTTGCTGACCCGAGCCTCGAGTAACTTGAATCTCTCTGTGTCTGGAAAGTTAGATCACACAATTCAAAAGATGTATGTGACTAGAAAAAATAAGTGAAAAGAAGCAAAACAAAGATGGAAATATCCGTGAACATTATATACAGGCAAATATCCTTTGTGATTATAGACAATTCAATCAGAACCAGTTCGTAAACAATCCGATTGTATACAAGCAAATATCCTTTGTGATAGGTACCTCATCCTCGGATCTTGCAGGAGTCTGAAGAGCCTGCCTGTTGAATCTTTGAACATTATATAGCTCCATAATGCGATCATAGTTCTCGCCCCACCACCGAGAAGCTTGCCACTTGTTAAACATTTCACGGCTGCATAAGAAATGATAGTGCTTTCATCACATCATACTGATACAGCTTTTCCAATTTCAATGCATGCATTGAAAACCAGGAACACTTTAACTTTTCCAGCTGCAAGATGATTTTACGTTCATCGCATTATAACAATAGGCACTTCCTCCATTCATCAGACCACTATTGAGTTTGTCAAATTGCATTCAGAAATTTGGTATTGGACTCTGAATGCTGATTCTTTTGATGACATATAATATAAGCGTCAGTCTATCTTACTAAACAAAGATCGAGATCGGAGTACACATTACGTAATGAAATTGTTTTATCTTGAGAGACAGGAGTTCAATATCTAGTGTAGATCCTGGAATAGTAATGAGACTCAGAGATTTATACCTGAACCGAATCCTTTTAAGGTCATTCCCACCATTAGGAAGTGACACAAACGTAATGTGAACTCCCGGTTCCACCTGTGCCATCCATTCTTTCGACTCCTCATCATCCTGAACCACCACATCGCTGGGCCGATCAGAGACCGATACCTGTCCTCCTGGTGTTTGGTCACCGTTACATGCATCAGCAAATCTGGAAACCTGTCTTCCCCCACGACTGAGTCCATTACCCGTAAAATCCCACGCAGGGGTTGAGCTTGAGCTTCCAGCTTGATTATAGGAGTACCGCATCCCTTCGGAAGTAGTATCAAAGTCAGGGAAGGATCGATCTCCTTTCCTGAAGCCAGTGGAGCTAGTACATGGCTTGCATTGTCGATAAGCACCGGAGAGTTTCAATGCCATGTCCTTGATCTACAGATTGATGAAAAATTCTATGTCAGGGGAAGAAAGATATCTATAGCTGAGAATCTGAGATGTATAAACTTGGATAGCAAATATACATATGAAGTCCATAACAGCCTAACTTCTGTTTGGCCTTACAGCAAGAGGAAATACTGAAACAATCTGCCAAGTTCATGATTTTCAATACATTCCTTGTCATAACAATACATGTGGAAGATAGGGCAAGTTGGTGCTAAGGAATTAAATCTACCAATCTTACATGGAGCATAGAGAAGGAAAGAGCACAACAAATCTTTAATGTCTAATCCACAGTTACAGTGAAGGAGTAGCACATGTTTCTATGTCCAAGAAAATCAAACACTATAAAGAAATTAGGCAAGTACAATTACAGTTCCTTTTTCACTTTGGCCTTTAATGGGTGCTACTGTGCTAGCCAGATCTTCAACAATGGTGGCGCATCCCATTGTCATTATTTTCCTTGCATTTCATCTGCCAAGTCCCTAGTAGTATCCTACCAATCCTAGCCACTACAACCACTGAATCTGGTAAGGCGCTCTGTCCCTGAAATATTGATTCACTTCAGAACTGAGTATTTATTATCATATCACTCACCCCCACACTTCCTTTTCATGGCCATTTTTTACCTTTATTTTAAGGTGGATGTGACGACGTCGTTCATTCGCCAACTTTGTCCAAGCGTTGATACCTTTGTCACATAATGGGAAGACAAGAATTCAACCACGGCCCACGGCAATGGCACTTCAACTGATTTACCCTCCAGGACAGTAGGATTTGCTGGTTGGGTGAATCTTTTTCCTCTTTGGCTAGTAATATTCCTTGCTAGTCCTTCTATGTTTAAGACAGTGGCCCATTGACAGAAGAATAATTCCCCACACATGTGCCGCTTCATTATATCCATTTGATTATTTGTTAGATGGCTTGCCGGTTTTTAGTAAAATATCAATTTTCCCAACTTATTCCACAAGCTTATTTTAAATGAAAGTCTATCCAACTAATGCAGTACGCTTAATGAGCGGCTTAAGTGGATGGTTTGAGTTAGAAAACGAGGTTCTTAGAACACAAAGAAGAATATTAGGGATATTCTTTTATTCGCTTAACAAAGTACCTCACTCTTTGCTGACCTACCAGCATAGGCTAGAATCTAGATAGCAAGCTTCTATCAATGACACTGATAGACTATGCTGCAAGTCCTTGACACCAAATGCATTAGCAGCTCTTATCATAATGCATTGTCTTAGCAGGAACAAAGCCATAATTTATCCACAGGGTACACTATGAATTGAATTACTATGTAAAGTCATGAATTTACTTCACTGAAACATATTTGTAGCTCCTAGAAAATGATCCAATATCCGTACTTTGTGCACCAAATTGTGATTAATGCTTGCCAAGTGTAGGTTAAGCAGATAATTAATGCTGAATCAAGCAAGGACAGACACTGTAATCATAATATTAGACAAAGAATTGCACAAGTGAGAACAATCTGATACTCTATATTGCTAGTCTTCCTAGTGGTTAGCGGTCTAGCTCGTGGTTCGTACCCTCTTGGTGAAAATGAAATGCGCCTGCCCAGTTGAGATCTTGTGGGCTATGCTGGTCCAACAAGCAACTCGTATGCTAGTCTAGCTGGTTATCTCGTGTTTGATTGACAGATTTGATACAGCATCTTCCCAGTCTTAGTCCAACTATGTTCTATAGTTGTCTCTCTGCTAAGAACCTAAGAGATGTTGACGTGATTTGAGAAAAACGACATGGTCTTCTATAATGTTTGGTAATTACTAAATATTCGCAAGCTATCGCTGGCAGTTGGTCGGAGTCGGGTGTGTCATGGGTTATTTTGAGTGCTTATGAGTTCGTAACAACATAGTTGAACCATAATTATTGCCTCAATCTGTAGTTTTGTTAGGACCATGCCAGGGTGGAACTTATGCAAACCCACTTATCATGTCAAGATATTATCCGCTTTAGTCATGCCAACAACGACTTGTACAGATTTAAAATTTATCTTGACAATTAGAACTTATAATCTATCTTAAAATCATCATCGGGAAACTAACACCCAACAAGTTTATCTTCTATACATGAAAAATACAACTAATTAGTTTATTCATTAAGTTCCTCTCTATCACCCTACGCCTAAATCGTTGTTTAAGTCATGCAAGGATCCTATGTCTCGACTCCCCTTAGGCCGTCTTTTTAAAAACAAATCAAACCATATGCTATAGCCTTGTATACAAGTTATGCAACAGTTGATCAAAGCATTCCCAATCAGATAGTATTACTAGATTTTTTAGACCAAGTAGGCAGCTTCATTTTCATATTTAGTTGTAGAAATGGAAACAGAATGGTGGAGGCCTAGCAACAACTAGCATTAAAGAAGACCTACTTGGCACAATGGATCACACGTGAGAGTGCCCCTTATATGATACATTTCTGTTACACTACCCTTCTTTTTATGGCTCCTGTCTTTCTCTTAATTCCTAGATTCGTGTACCCTGAAATGAACTCAACTTAATACAAAACACTTGCACGTGATTACCAGATATGAAACCTCCCAAATTATGTGTGTTAGACATGAAACAATATAGTAACATACCCAAATGTAATAGCAAGGAGAACACTATAACATCTATTTCAAAAATAGTATTCCGCCTAACAGATCCTAAATACTTCCTACATATTGCAAAGCGTTTCTTATAACATGCGAAGGCTTTATATAAGGACAATATGGTCACCCGAGACGACACCACGCCCCGCGAAAACTGAAGACTGAAAGCTCCAATTCAGGAGATAAAAAGGGTAGGGATGCTAAGGGGAAGTAAATATAAAGGAATAAGACAGAAGAAATACCTGGTTGGTGAGGCTATTGACGGAGGGCTTTGTACATGGAGTAGAAGTGCCACCACCACGCCCTCCATCTTCTTCTCCTCTCTCCTCTGTTTGCTTTGCACAGGTTATGCATGTTAGCATCTTCCCTTTAGCTCCTTGAAGCCTTTGTTTTACCTGCATGCGCATAACCATGAGATAAACCAGGAAACTGCAGGTACAGCATATCAATATGCTAATTATAGAGTATCATGATGCATACACTTTGCCCAAGTGTTAATCATTCTCTTAAGCAATTATTTAACAGGGAATCGATGCATTATCGACCAATCAAGCGATACCTTGCTTGAGTACTCAATACAGAATGAATTACAGATCTACTTTAAAAATACTCCCCCATGTTATCATAAGTGTTTTAGTTCTCTTACAAGCTAAGTTATGCCAACACATACCAGAACGTAGAAAATAAAAACTAAGTAGCACCCTGTTATCAATCCAGTCCAACGGAACATTTTACCTAAAGGCGATAAGATCTCTAAACAAAGTTTGCTCCATCACTTCGTTGCTTAGTCTAAAAAAAAAAAAAAACGAAAAATCCCTTCTTCCTTATTTCACTTGCATTCTGTTTGGTTCTTTTTGCTTTCTTTGATTATATATAAATGCTAAAATGGCAAGCCTGCAACATAGGTCCACTTCATTCAAAACAAAGGGGATATACTACTCCTAAAAGAAACTAGGACCATATAAAAATTTCCAATATGCTTATAAGATTCGAAGACCATCAATCAAGATCAGCAGCTTGAAGAACAAAAAGAGAAAGGCAAAAGAGCTAGCTCGGGATCAGAGAGAGGCAATGATAATAAAGGAAGGCACTCAAATCGCTACAAAAAATAAAGGAACCAATAAATAAAGGAAGGTATGGCTTCTTGAGAGTAACCAAGATCTGAGTTTTATGTGTGTATGCAAAAAGCATACACAATCTTCAATAAAGAATTGCAAGATATCATCATATTTTAATATGAACTTAAGCAATACGGTAACGCATGATGATATTACATTCAAAAGAAAAGGTTGTCTCACCAACAATTTCCAAGATGAAATTTTACATGAAAAACTTTTACTTACCCTATCACCAATCAAAGGACATAAAAGACACATTGTAGTGTAGTAATTGGCAATCGTTGGTCTATATATTGACCATGGCCGACGCAATCAAGTTTTATCAATCGCTCATGGTCTATTATATTTATCAACAAAACCATATCTGTCTCATACTTATCTAGACTAGGATTTGGGCGCCATTGAGATCGACGTCAGGTTAATAAACGAACTATAAACATAAAATCCAAAGATAAGTTTGACATATAGTTTGGAATTTGATCATAGATTCACATCTCCATGAGCATTATGAATATTTTATTAAGCGCACAAATGGATCGTCATCCAAAAGCATAGAATAGGTGCTTGAGAGACAGAATGAGCATAAAAAGAATGAGAATCTCCTTTGGCTTGTGTGATGGACCAATCACTTTCTGGAAATCTGTCACAGTGACGAGAGGCAAATGTTCTTTCTAATTCTTTTCTCTTTTCTTTTTTTGTTCTTTACACTTTTGAGCCAAGTGCAAGCGCGTCGGGTACAAGATGGCAACATTGTAATTTTAGAATGGGACATTTTGAAACAAAATTGAAATTCCACTTTTGTTTTTGCTTTCCATTTTCCTGCATACTAGGTGGAATAGTGTCTTCATACACGTGTAATATCAAATTTCAAAAATACTTTAACATTATTTTTCTTTTGTAATATCAAATTATTATTTTGTACATTTTGAAGATCTAGGTCTTATTAAAACACTTAAAATATCTATGTTAAGGTTAGTATCCTGGGAATATAATTTTATCAACACTATATACTCAAAAGATCATCACAAAGGAAAACCGTTGTAACAAGGAGTAGTATGTTACTAGGTTTTGAAAATGTTGTATACCTCAGAGCTTTATTGTTTTACCCACAAAAAAAAAACATTATACCTCACAATAATTTACACAGGAAAAATTAGAGAAGAATCACTGAAGCAATAGACATTTGTTTCATAAGGAACGAAAATATTAATAATCACAATGATAATTTTTACTATTTTATATGGAGCGTAATCACTGTCATCTGTGTACAATCTTTTGACGAATCTTTTATGTTAAGGATGATGGTATTATGGTCCCAAAAAAATGGGACATGCATGAAACGATATTCTGAACAACATTTTTTCTACTTCAATTCATGCTCAAAATTACATATTTTTTATTTTAATTTTGTGTGAAATGCACTTGGTAGCCTTCTTTTTTACTTGCACTTAAAAGACCAATTATTTAGGTTGATATGATTATCATCCCAACATAACGTTTCAAATAGTACAGGTCCAAACCAGAAGGAGTCATAAGTTATGCTCAAACTAAAACCAAGTTCAGCACACTGGATAACTCATTGATAAACAACTTGGACAAACAAATATAAATGATAGTTACTCCTAAGGACCAAAAGATCATACGGAGTATTAGATTATTAAAGTTCTTCATTCAATGGGTCGATTACAAACATTGTGGTGAATGTATTCTAAGATAGTAATCAACTTGATCGTGATGGGTTTATTAAACTTATTATCTCAGAAAACATTTTCCCATTAAAGATCAAATTTGACGGTTGATTATCAAAAAAACACAGAAACTTAAAAATGAAATTAACGCACAAAACTAGATTTAACAAGCACACATTGATCTATCTCAAAAGTTGGAGTGTGTCCTCTCACAACTTACAAATCACAACACAACTCCACACAAGGAAGACGAAAAAAGAATGAAAACAGTACCCGATTGGTGCACACCGAAAACGACTTGTTGATAATGAAATGGATCGATATGAGTTGGTATCTCAGCGGACACTGCGACAACCGAAGGACCAAACACGCAGCAGCAGACTCCTGCTTTTCGTGCTCTGTGTTTTTCTCTGTTTCCTTTTTTTCTTTTTTCTGTTTTTAATTTATTTGTCTCCCCCTTCATAATACTTACAAGGTAGATTTTTTGTGTGTTAAATATTTATAAAATTTAATTTAAAAAATAATTTTTGAGTAATATTATAATGTTTGAGTAATAAAATTATTATAAAATATGATAATACATATATTAGAATAAAATATAATAAATTTAATTTTTTTCTAGATTATAAATAAGTTAAGATTATGATTAAAACAATATTATATACAAATTAGGAGGGATGGAGGAATAAACTCAACAAAAAAACAAACACCTCAACAATACACACCACAGCGACACACAAAAGACACAGAGCACAAACTCCTCACATTTTTCTAAACCTTTTGTATTGTGTTTTTTTTTTTTTTGGTGCTTTAACCTTTTTTGTACGGTGAAATCAAATTTCGATCGATTTTCGTCGATTCGAAATCCGAGAAGGAAAGAAAGGGAGAAATCGACGGAGGAAAGTATCGTTCATCAATCACTCATGTCTCAATCAATGTTCGAATCGAGATTTCGAGTAGAAATTATCACATTTCTGATCAAATATGGAAACGATAACGGAAAATCAGCGGTTTAGAAGCAAATAAGAAGACCTAACTCACCGCGAGTTCGTTTGCTGATCTCTCCGCTTCAACGGACCGCCATTGCAGACTTCTTCGAAACAGAGCAACCAAACCGCACTCCGAAAACTCGAACAAACACAGAGACCGAACCTCCTTTCCTTCTCCAAACACACAACCAAAACCTCGAGAAAAAAACTCGGGTTCTGAACTTGAATCTAACGAAAACAGAGGCTGAATCGCAAATGATTGACAAAGAGATATGAAATGATCGAATGAGCGAGCGAATGAATGAATGAAAATGAGTGAATGTTAACGTTGAAAGGGATGTCGAAAATCGAAAGGGGTTTTTTGGGGAGAGTTGAGTGAGGGAGGAGGCTGTTGGGAGTGGCTCGGGGGGACAGTGCTCAAATTCGGAAATGGTTACAGAGTGGAATCAAAGAGAGCGAGAGAGGGATTGGAGAAATAAGGGAAGAGAGAAATGCCAAATGGGAGAACTACAGTTGATCAAATGGGAGGATGTCGCAAATCATTTGTTGAGTGCTATATGTATAGCAATGTTGATCAATTTTTCCGAGCTTTTATTATTCCTTTCGGTCTTAAAATATTTATATATCTATTTAAAGATTTGGGTTTATGATAATCAAATATCATTTTTTTTTATAAAATAGCAATGATAAATTAAATTATCAATTTTAATTCTGTATTAATTTATGATATTTTTTTATATCTTTAAAAATAAAAATGAAATTTTTCGAAATACATATCATTATAATAATTATGGGACGAAGATATCACGTGATCATGGAGTAATTGTTTGTGATTGAGTTAATTGTTTTTGAAAATTTTACTAATAATCCTTTATATAGGTTTAAGAGGTTAAAATATTTTAACTAATTGACTAAATGAGTTCATTGTAATCATTTATTGAAAAATTGAGTGAATCATCATTATCGATTTTTTTTTTCCATCACTAGAAAACAAAAAGGATAATTGAGATAAATAAGTGATTAATATTGATTCACTTTAATCAATTAATTAAAATCATTTTAACTATTTGTTTCCGTTATATAAATATGTGTTGGACATTGAAATGATTCAAAATAGATAGGATATAAAACTCATTGTTTCAGAGTTTTTGTTGAAAATTCTATGTTTAATTGTAAAAAACAACTATTCATAACTCACCGTCTCGATTAAAAACAAATTATATTGTTTCTTATTTTCTGTGTATGATCTAAATAAAATAACTAATTTGTGTCGTTATATACTTTGATATTGATTAAACCATACACCAATCCATTGACAAAATTACATTTGCGGAAGACAAAAACAGCAGCCGGCAAACGATACACACAGCGAAACAAAACAAACAAATGCCCGAATGAAACAATCTTGGTGTTGGTGAAAGGCAACATATGGGCCAGCCCAGGCAAGGTCAGGCCCAGCTTAGCAAACCGATGAGACACACTTAAATCTTTGTTAATTGTAAAAAGGATTAAAGAGCTTAATTTATTTTTGATTACTAGGAAATTTGCCCCGTAGGATTCCACGTGTCAGGTTTTGATTTGCGATTAGACCTTTGATTGTTTTGTTTATGATGGGTTTGGAATGATTAGTGAGAGTTGATTTTTGGGTTTGAGCTGTCCTGCTATCTTTCCTTTTTGACAAGTACTAGCACTATGTCAAACAAATGTTTGGAGTGTATATATATATATATATATATATATATGTGTTAGATCAATGAAGATGTGATAGTTTAACGATTTTGTCTTTCCTTGTTTTTCATAGTTTTATGTTTAGAGTCTTCACACCAAATTAGTTAAAAATGTATGTTTGATGTGTCAACTTTCATTGTAACGAGTATTACACACTTCGTGATCGAGTGAGTAAAAGACAAAAATACGCTAAAACTTTTACTCATATGATTAACAAACAGACAAGTGAGGCTTTAGGTATCGCATACTGTATGTAGTTAAAAGCGTACAATCAATAGCATTTTGTCAAAGTAAAGATCATTTTCAACTACGTGCCAAAATGTTCATGTTGACGGCAGACCTTCAATGACTATGCATAGTTCTTTTTCATTAATGTAGAAAATGAATGTTCAATCTTAACTGTTGATTTCCAAATCTAACAATCTAAATACAAATAAATTTATTTGCACTTACCTACAAATTCACCAAGGAGATTTGCTAAAACGAATTAAGAGATTTCACATATTAAGAAATTGTCTTTATCATATAGGAGTAGTGCTTTGTAGAAACGAATTAAGAGATTTGCACATGCCGCAATCAAAGCTAGTGGTGGATTAACAATGTTTTATTTATGCCGGTTGTTGGTTGATGAGGGTTGACACTTATTTCATTAATACTACACCTATATCAATGATGTCCCTTACCTCTCGCATCCCTCTAGCATATAAATTTGATAAAATATAATTATTTTTTATATTATATCAAATTGATGATGCTTATTAATGATTTCGCTCAAACTCTTCGTATACTTAATAAATATGATTTTTCAAATAATCAGATATAAATCAATAGAAAGTTGGCATGTATAAACCAATAAAAACTTTACATATGAAGGACCAAAAATAAATCATACATTTGTATTATATATTTATAATAATATGATTTTCGCTTATTTTATTCAAGTGTGACACATTATCTTAGAATATTCCATACGTATCATAAAAAATATAACATCTCACATTTTACATTAATATTCAATATATATTTTAAAAAAATTAATAATATAAAAAAGTTACGTCATTGATATGACTTAAAATATACAACACAAGATATATATAAAAATCAAAAAATTATATTCTTTACGTCAGTATTTAATTGATGAGCTAATTAAACTTTTAGCATCATTTTTGAGATGCTACAAAATCTTGGAAGCGTGTGATTACATGCAAGAGGTAGATATATGAAGCAATATAATAATCCACAGTATCAATATTGTACTCGATTGAAGCATGCATGCATGTATGCACATATATGCACATGCATGCATGCAAGTAAAAATCATTTAGACATGATTAGCCATAGATCATGAATAGACTAACAGGGGTAGATTTGTCACTGTTGGATATGCATCAAACTGTTATGGCCAGAAGATTTTATTCTCTTGCATAAGCTATAACGTATATTAAATCACGCCTCTGTTCTCTCCAGATATAGACCAATTGTATATACACTATCTTTATCAGGCAATTCTGGGCTAACCTTTACCATGCAAACAGTAACTGTTCCCTGTGAGGTTGTTGTATTCTACTTTTATTGCCTCTTTCAGGTCTCATCTCTCACCATCTCATTCTTGTACTTGGAAGCACAAAAAACAGAGCTTGCTTAATCGAGAGGGACAAATCTTCTACCCATAATGCATTATGTGGAGTATATGCACAAAACTCTTATGAGTATCTCTAGTGCGATTATTTCAAAATTCGTGCAACATTTTACTTGAAAAAACTTCATAATGACAATTAACAGAAAACATGATGTCTGATTGTATTGCTGTTTGGTTCGAAGTTTATCTTGATAACTGCATATGATCAATTGTAATGTCCATTTTGAGACATAGCTAGGGAACATTACTCTTTGTTCCAAAATATACTACTCCGTAACAACTTCTATAATGATACAACGTTACGTGTGTTTGAAGAAACTTCGTTGTTTTGATTAACAATTCTACGCTCTAGTTTTTCCTAATAGTAACAATAAGTACGTCTGTATAGTCTTAGATATCTTTTCATTTCAACATATATCGATCTTTTCCCATTTATACTACACTTCAACATTTGATTTGCTACTACCTTTTCTATATTTTTTTTTTAAAAACATTGTTTCTTTTAATGAAGCATGTGGTTATGGTAAGCGATTCTGATCCAACATATTGGATGCTTTGTTTCTTACAAATCCATGTGCTGACGTGACAGGGAAAAGAATGAAAAGAAAAGAGCAATCTCGTCAAGATATCAATTTCGATCCTCCACATCGATCTGTTTGTTTCCTTGACCATATCAGAAGTCATGCTTCTTCAATAGCATATGTTTGCCCATTATCGATTCTCATTTATATGCGGAAACCGATTAACATAGTGATAAACAATCAATTTTTAATCATAAGGTCGGAATTTGACACTTTCTGATAGTATCATCTAAAAGACGATCTCTCCATTTTGTCACCGAAGCGACAATAAGATATCAGATCAAGATTTCAAAGTCATGTTAGTATAAATTTAGCCCTGATTTAATTGTTTTTGTTTCAGTCACATACTCCCTCCATCCCATAATAATTATAACATATACGTATTTTACACTATCCAATACATTTGAATACAAGTTTGTTTTTATATCAAATCACGTCTGATCGTCCTATAACATTTATTTAATTGAAATATGTAATATATACAATCATTGATATTTCATGATAAATTTGTAAAAAAATTATATTTAATTATCATTATATACGTGTTATATTATGTTAAAATATTGAGATTATTCTTGGAGAGAGGTGAGTATATAGTTGGAACGTTGGAGTCTTTGCACACTGTGGTAGTAAAAGAGAAGTGACTCAGTTGATGGTACATATCTGGTCTCTGTTTTAAACTGAATCATTAGATTTAGATAAATAAAGCTGCTGATGAGTGACCTCTCTCTGATCCACATGTACCATATGACCCCTTTCGGCTCACACTACCTCTTTCTTTTCTTTTGAACCAAAAAAGATAAAGCAACAGTTATAGTCTACTTAATATTTGGATTGTAACATGATCGCAATGTTTGTCGCAATCTGTTATCATTAAGTGATTAATTACTTTCTGTTTCGACACTTATTCTAGAATCTTGCCTTGCATATTGAAAGCTTTGATCAATCAAAATTAGTGTATTCAAAAGGCGACGAACAAAAATAACTCTGAATCCGTCGAGCTATATCTAAAGTTGATTAAACTCTTAAGTATAAAAAAGTGGCACTTCATCCGTCCAGCTAGAGCTAAATCTGTTATATTGATGTGTCATTTTAACAGAGCAGAGTTAGCCGTGATTATGGATTCAACCATCAACTCTTTAATCTGTAATAAGGAATGCAATTAAGTCGAACACAATGCATACTATATTTAGGAAAGAAAATGATTAATTAAGATGACACAGATCTTTTCATTTTTCAGGATCTGATCCACAGAGATTATATGAGCTTGAACTATCATTCATTGATAATTCAGATGTACTTCTAATAATCAAATAAGGTGACTGATTCATGTACATGTGTGGTACAGGAAAAAATGAGCTTATAAAATGTACCGTATCAAATTCGGAGATCATGCAAGTTTTGCCCAACATCAAACTTTAGAACACGAAATAATCTTGATCACTTGGATCAAATATGTATCTCGAATCTGAAATAATCTTCCTTGATGAGAAGAATACAGTAAACGTTACATCAAATCTTAACCTTAGTTATTTGCATTTCAGTGAATGGAGCATCCTACAGTTAATACGGTCAACTCTATTGGGCCTGTATGGAGTTGCATCTGCGGCCCAATGACATACTAAACGACGATGCATGTTCAGGCTTATGTGGGCTCATGCAGTCCGAAATAATGGGCTAAGATTCAACAAGATTTATGTCACAGAAAACCCAACTCATTGCATTTGGACTTGACATTACTGTGTGGAAAGTGGCCTTTAGCCGATAAGTGGATATCCACATGATAGGCATAACAGGGATGATACCTGAAACCCAAAAAAAAAAAAGAAAAAAAAAAGACTAATGGATCATTACCTAATTAACAATTAGGATGATATTTTTAATCGTTAAATTTATCAAATTTGAAATTAAAAAGATTTTTTTTAATTTTATTGTTGAAAACACTTTGAGAGTTGATAATTGGGAATGATTTTAGAAAGAAATGAAATGAATGATGAAATAAAATGAGATATTATAGTTTTTTATTGTCTATTTAGTTAATATTTTGAGATAAAATAAAATGAAATAATTTTTTTAATAATTTAATCAAAATATTTTTATAAAAACACAATTAAAAAAAATTACTATCATGTCCATAACTTAACACTTATATTAATTTAACTTTTTTAATTAATTGAACAATTATACTTTTAAAAAATTTCACGATGATTATATTTTAATTAATTTAATATATGATTAATTATTTTGTTTTTTTGACATTTAAATAAAATTAAATATGATAAAATAATAATAATTTTTGGGTTCCGGTCCATCATCGTCGGGATCGAAGTCATTGTCGGAGTTGGGTTCTTGGTTCTTCTTTTCGGATGGACCGAAGCCTTTCGGGTTTCGGAGAGTGAGATGGATCTTGGTGGATCTTCGTTTATGGATTGGTGAGAGTGAAGGGTGTGTGAGAGGGTGTTTGGGGTTGGATTGGGGCGAGGCGAGTGGGAGGTGAAGGGAAGGTGTGGTGGTGGTGATGAATTTACCACAGTACCCCTAGCTCTTTCTACTTGTGAACTAGGAGTAATAGTTCAGTGGCATGTGCAATGCACGTGTATGAACCTGGAGGTTTCTTCTTAGATAGTTCGGCCCAAATGTTTTTTTTTTTTCCTTAAAAAAACAAAATGTTTACCCTAGATAGTTTCAGGGATAATAAGGTTTAACTACTGTGAGTGGTTGGCAACTCAGTATTTCGGACTTCCTAGATAAATAGCCCTTGATAGCCTTAATACTCACTGGGGAATGCTGATAGCCCTATCAATACAAGACGAAACTCGGGTATGCTTGAGCAACTATCATTACTAACAAAATAATCTTAACACAGTCTAGGAGTACTAGAATCGTATGGATGATTTCATTCTGTGATTCATGTCACTGAGAAGTATCAAGGTTAATGTCGATTAGAATCGTATACTACTCCACCAAGAAATAACCAAGATGTAAAAGCAATAAGAGAAACATATAGTTCCCCACGATTCCATACTACATTATACTGCTAAACAGGATATTAATCAGTTATTTATAACAACTGTAGAACATTAGTTTCCAGTATTCTGACCTGGAGTATAGACTGTATACTTGGTTATCACGCCATCGAGTTCCACCAGCACCCAAGAGCAAGAAAAGTGGAAGTACGAACGATAGCACGTAGCTAGAACTGCAAGTGATGAACAGCAGAGTAGCAACTCAGAGCGAAGCTGCTGAAATCCCATAGCGGCTCCTCAGAGCATCGATTGCTTTCTCGAAGGACTGTGCAAGGTCTGGAATGGATGACTTGCAAACTGCAAAATTACAGGACAAGTAACCAATCTGAACACTGCAAAAAGACATATATAGAGCGAGGCTTTGTTACAACAAAAGAACGCACGCTGATTTACAGTAGTTATATCCTAATATTCATGTTCTTGCAAGTACTCCATCCAATAGTATGTTGCTGTGGTTACAATTGTTTCAGCTTTTTTCAATTAGCTGTTCTTGATTTGCAAGTGTAAACAGTGAAGTTTGGAGTATAAATGAAATTAGATTACAAGTGACAGACGCACCACGAGAGGCAGTGGCTTGTGCTTCTGTGATGATCTCAGCATATGAAGCCTGTAATAAAACATAAGTGTGTTAAATCAAATAATATAAGAGTGCAATGCAAGCGCAACTGTGCCATATGGCAAAAGAGAAGCACCTGCATTGCTTCCCTGCTCTCAGCGATCCTTTCAGAAATCTTCTTGTACTCCTTGTCTGCTTGATCCATCACTTGCTGACATGCTTGGACCTGAATCTGCAGAATTGGAAAAGGAATATTCACTACAAAAATGGGGGGAAAAATGCTCCCAGTCACCCCTGAGAAGCCAGTTCTTTTAACATCTGTCGCTTAAAAACCAGCTATCCACTGATTTTATACAACATACTTAAGCACCATTCATCACAACACGGAGCGAAATGCTAGTGGAAGAGGTATCTTATTGTTATGGATATTAAGCCTTTTGACCGACATTTGATGCTGCTTACATGTTAAGCGATTCTCAACCTAGAGCTGTCCTAGATATTACCCACAAACCTGTGCAACATATCGACACCTCCATACAATTAACATCTTGGCTACGCTCCTGTGAGAGCATATGAGATTATATCATTCCAGAATCATAGCATTTAAGTGAGGCACACACCAACCATACCAATTCTGCAAGTTTATAAACACAAATCTTACAAGCTGAAGAGTAGGATGACATCGCAGGCAAACAGCTTTTTCGTTCCAAACTTAAATGAACTTTCAGCTTCCAACTCACGATCCATTAGAATGATTGATGTGAAGGCATGATTGGAGATTATAACTGATGATTGGATAAGCTTCTCATAGCATCCAAATATACCAGAAGATCATGCCAAAACAAACAGATGCCATGACTCAACAATGGGAAGCATCAAGTCAGATCAGCTGACTTAATCATGCAGAGTTTGTTGCCAATATTGGATCTCTGAGATCTAATACAAAC
This sequence comes from Drosera capensis, assembly GCA_001925005.1. Lineage (NCBI taxonomy): Eukaryota > Viridiplantae > Streptophyta > Magnoliopsida > Caryophyllales > Droseraceae > Drosera > Drosera capensis. The sequence continues at coordinate 72,485 of LIEC01007528.1, forward strand.
CGAGGAAAAAAACAAAAGTTTATGCGATTTGAGAAAAATAACAATTCTCTCAGCCACAATTCATATTCAAACTCTGAGACCGGATTAGAATTATGAGATATAGCCACAGAGAAAATGTGGTGCAGCATATCCACATCTCCAATTCTCCATACAGCGAACACCTCGACTACACTACTGTCTTGGCATATCAGATGATATTATTCTAGTTCTAAAAGCAATCAAGCAAATCATGGTCAAGAGACAACCATACTGCAAATTCTAGATAAAGTAGATCTCAATCTCACACGCTGAAAAGCCTAGCAACAGCACAGGTGGCAGCAGGACAATAGCTCTTCTCTTCCAATTTGAAACAAAACAACGACATAATTATTGACTGAAGTGATCACTTAGGGGACATGATCAATAACAAGAATAGGATATTTTAAGGTCATTAGACATGGATAAGCTTTCTCACTGCTAGACAGTATAGTCGAGCCAAAACAAACAGGCACCGCCTCTTAACTTGGAGAGCAAACCGAGTCAGCAATCATAACAGATCAGCTCATCTACATGCTCAGTCATCAACATTAGATTCCGGAGATCTGGTACTAGTTTGACAATAGCACAAACGTGTATGAAACTTGAGAAGATCCAGATCTCACAGACTCAAATTCAAATTCACATCAGATACGGATCCAAACAAACACGAGTAAAATCAACCAAACAAGGAAACTAACAAACACAAAACAATGAAACCAGATGAACTCTCCACCATCGCCACACTATCTCCGTCCCACAAAGCCAAGCCACCACACTCAAACCACTTCAAGTCAACCTCAACAACTAAACCTCAAATCAAACTCGAATCTCTCACAAAACATCATCATACCTTGTATCGCTTGTGAATCCTGGTCTGAGAGCCCTCGACCTCCCTCCCGAACTCCGCGTGCGCCAGATCCACCTGTCTCTTCACCGCCTCCAGCCTCGACGCCACCATGTCCTTCAGATCCGCAATGGACGCAGTCGAACTCTTCGTCATCATTGCCGCACTACCAGGCGACGGAGACACATTCGGCGGAGTCATCGCGGCGGCATTCGGTTTCCGGCGAGCGGTTGTTGGTTTGAATTCGAAGGATTTGGGGGAATCCGGCGATGAAGGGGAGGAGACGGCTGCGGTGGTTGGTGGTGGTGGTGAGGTGAAGAGGGCGGTGGCTGAGGGTTTCCTTGGTCGGCCACGTTTCTTCATTTTTGTGAGATTGTCTGTGAGATTTGTGAGGGTGGAATGGGAGAAGGGTTTATATCGTGGCGGGGGGCTTCCGTGTTTCAGGTTAGGTTCAAAATTTTGGAGAAATGCCAGGCTTGATATATTTATAATTTCTGATAAATCATATCAGTGTCATTTATATTATAACGATTTTTGTTAGGATATGATAATTTATATATATATATATATTAAATTAATAAAAAAGATAATTTTGTCCTTGTGAATATATATGAGATAAAAATAAAGAAAAAAAATGATGATGAGTAAGTTGATGTGATATAAAGAAAAAATATTTTGATATTTTTTGTGAAAAAAATTACTAAATGTGAAAATGTTATAATTTGAATAGGATATCAAAAAAAATATTATAATTTAAATAGGATGAAGAAAATATTAATTTATTCTTTCGTGAATTAATGATATGCCATTTGAATTCCTAACTATGAAAAAACGAATGATATTAAGAGCAAGATCAATGGGAGCTAAAAGTGATGTCATTATTATAATTTAAAATCAAGATGAATAAATAGTGCTTCAATCAAGACTTTATGATTAATGCTATTTTAGAATTTAGTTAAAATTGGTTTCAAATTTGAAATCAAGTATAGATATAGTTATTTGTGCAATGCCATCCTTTTAAACCACTTTTAGCAGTTTCCAACAATCAAGTGTATTAATTTAGCTTTACCATTGGCCTTGCTCAATCAAGTATATTAATGGAGTTACAAAATACAACCAAAATACAATCCAATATTAAAGATGTAGTTCTATATTTTAACTCAAAAACTATTTTAGATGTCAAATTATAGAAATAGATATATCTATTTTAACTCTACCATTGACCTTGTTCTAAGGGAAGCTTACACTATGCTTATGAGTTTTGAGGGGGGAAAAAAAGATTGACTTATCGCTTAGTTGTTTTTTATTTCATTAGTTATCAATAGGTCATAGTGTAAAATTTTTACTGTCAATTATTTCATAAATTCAAATTATGTTCTTATCTTTCCTTAATCAAAATAAGAAAATGATTTCTTATAATAATTTATTAAAATAGATTAGAAATTATAATAATCATCCACCCTAATTATAACCCTAAATCTAACCGACAAGTGATCGTCGTCATTTTCGTCCTCAAAACAAACAGTACGCATATGCTCCTCGTCAACAGTTCACATTGTCGTCGTTCTCGAAATAACAGTGCTCCTATATAGAAATATAATGCACTTGTGACTATCTTCTAAACATTGCTTTTAAAAAAATGACGATAATGAGACAACTTCGGTCTTACTTTCGAAGACTTCATCGTCGAAACAGTATGTCACTTCAATCCCTTTCTAATCGTATGTGATTTTGATCCGTTTCGAACAATGCATTCGAATCTTTCTCATCGAAATCCAAAATCATTTTTCAAGATACAGTACTAAAAAAAATCAACAGTGCTCAATAATTATGAAAGGTAGACATAGATAAAATCCAACGACAATTAACAGATAGATACAAGTACAATTGATATGATAGCATAGATCACCAACAATAATAAACACCATCTGTTGAAAACGGATTAAACGTCAGTCGAGCAAACGAATCAATCAAACACGAGACCTTATTGGTGGTGTAATGGGATACTCTGGCTTGGTCGCAACTTTGATCCTTGTCCCCGTTACAACCACAAAATCCCAAAATCAACACCATCAACTCACACGTACACAATCACAAATCCCCAAATTCAACACTGGCCTGAGGTAGTTTGGGGTTTGAAGATAACGTTTGGTCTTCGAAACTCAGTGACATTGTCACATAGGGTTAGCAGGAGAAGAGAAAAAGAACCAGAAGCGACATCCACAAAATCATCTTGGGTTGGGTGAAGTGGAGCAGATAGCCTAGAGCCTATATGCTCCAAAATGTATGTTTGATCTTTCGCATCAGTTTTCTCTCTCTATCTTTATAATATATTATTATTATTATAATTTTTTTTATAAGGACTTAATTTTTGATACGATCATCCAACATATTTTCTATATTGATTCTCACATAGATTTACATACTTTTCGTATATTGATTTTTTATATTATATTAAAATATTTATAGTATATTTTTTATATATTAAAGTTAATAAACCTCATTTTAGAATAATAATATTTTTTCCATTTTTTATAATAATATTATATTTTACGGAAGCTAATTTAGTTTTTTAGATATTTATACTTTTTGTATTTTATAAAAATTATATAGAGAATGAAACTTCAACCTCTATAAATATAAAAAAATATAAGATACAAAAAATCATATAATAATAAGGATATGAATAGTAAATTTGTTACGTTGATTTTTTTTTGGGACACATTTCTTATTTATAGTGATAAGGAAACATATAAAAAAAACTGATGACCAGTGCTTTGAGTTTTATAAAGAGAGGGAGTTGAGGTATTGGAGAGTGTATAGAAGTTGGTCCACTTTATTATACTTTTTTTAATAAAAAAAAGTCCATTTTATTCCCTTTACTAAATCTCCTAAATTGGGTAAGAAAGAAATTGAAGTAAATTGTGGGAAAAGACCATCACTCATACCCCAAAACTTATAAAATCACCTACGTTACTAAAGCAAGGGTAAAAGGATAATCTCATCAGTTTACCTTTTCACTTTTTAATCTCACAAACAAATAGATAGATCAATAATCCCAATTTTACATTCTAAACTCACAAACAAACCTAGATAAAATTACATATTCTATATTTTTTTCTCCTTCTTTACTTCACCTCCATGCACCTCACCTTCCTTCTTATTAGAACTCATGACAGTGTAGAAATAGACAATGTGGTGAATAAAAAAGATTTCACAGTCAACCATGACTAAATAGATCACTAGATTGCTAGTTAACGTTGCTCAAAATTATACAAATTAGTATCAATAATATCCTTTTCATCTGACAAAGAACGCAACATATTGATTGAGGATTTATCGAGGTAAATTTTGATCAGTATTACTGGATCAAAGACGTTGTTATACATTTCTCATAAAATATCAGTTGTGATATAAATTATCTATTTTCATATGACGATGATTACGAGATATCATACATTGTTAATTATTTGAATGAAACTAGTCAAAATATAAATGGTGACCTGAAATGTCATATTTTTTGTTGGATGGAGGGAGTAGAATAAAAAAAAAGCACAATAATAAGAAACATTTTACACAATAAAATGTTTATTTTATATGGGAAATCTTGAATACAAAATTCAAATAAAAGAAAAGAGATGAATAAATGGAGGTTACTATAACAATGAAAAAAATGATTAATTGTTTGTTTGATTCGTTTTTGTTCTGTTTCTATTCTACTGAAGTATTAGTGAATTACTTTTCAAACAATCTGAAAAATAAGTAGTATTTTTTTTTCTTGTTTCATTTCTATAGAATATTCAAGATGCGTATTACAATAAACTTATCTAATTTTATGAAATGGTTCTAATTTTTGTTAACGAGAGAAAAAAATATATTCGTGGGTATCCAAAATATCAAAAGATTTTATTTCTTGTCGTTGAGATGATTGGTGATTTGGGAGCATGGGTTATATAAACGATTAGCTACATCAAAACACTTAAGGGATCTTTCATTCATATTTTCATATCCAAAATGTTTAATTTCACTATTTGACAACCCACTTTGAAATTTTTTTACATATTAATAAAAAGACATATTTATCCCTCATCATAGGTTTATATCATCAATTTTATCTCCTCTTCTTTTTCACCTTTTTTCTTTCTCCAATTTCATTTTCATCATCACCAACAACATGCTTATTACCGTCATCGCATTCCATGATGAAAAATCCATTACCGTCTATTATCATGGTCGCCAACAAAATACACCACTTAAGTAACCATCATTATGATCACCCTCATTGTCACATGCCTTGCATCTCTAGCATCAACGAAATCAATCGGAGTTGATTCGGAGATTTATCAACGGAGTCGATTAATCTAACATTATTGTAACATGATCTTACATAATGTGATGATTTATCGTCGGAGTTGTTTGTAATGGACAAAGGAAAGATAAGGGGATAGGCGCTGAAAGTTACCATATGTATTTGGGAGGGTCGCCTTGATTTTTGTTTCTAAATATTGTTATATTTAGTAATCAACAAAGTACAAAGCAGATAAAAAAAGAGTGAGGAGAAGGACAATGAACCCGAGAGAAGGGTATGAGAATAAGAGAAGGAAAGGACTTTTGTACCCTCATTACACCAGTGAAAGAAGGTCAAATCTGTGATCGGGTCAAAGGTCAGCGTCATAACTTCGTAGCGCTGCTTGTTTCAACGGGGAAGCTTCCCACATCGAGCAACCAATGGCTTAAAAAGAACAATTTTCCAATGAAACCTACCTTGATTGTTCATAAACTTCCCTTAATTTATCTACATTTGCTAGTTTCTACAACGTTATTACCAGATACCTCTAAGTGGTAACTTTGTAGATACACGACAACATTGTCATATCGACCATTGTCCATGTTAAATGTATATTGGCTCTGATACCATGATAAATATATAGAATTAATGAAAAATGTATGGAATATGTGTAAAACATATCAAAAAGTTTTTACATGAGTTCTCCTATTTATAGGACGTATAATTAAAAATATACTATAAAATATATTATTCAATCATATTATAATAATCTGTATCTATTTTATATTCCAAGAGTAACACGAGACATTATCATGCTTTGGCACCCAAAACTCTGTCCGAAAAAAAATATCCAACGCATCAACTCTGCACAAAGAGTTGATGTGGGCCCCAACCTCAAGACGCATCTACTTTGCTGACTCCATCAACCCAATCAATCACACAACTCGAAGAGAAAGCTGCTTCATTTGCAAGCTCTCTCCTCTCTCCTTTCCATCTCTACGACTCCAGCGATGAGTCTCTTTGGTCTTGGCAGGTAAATATCGCTCCACTTCAACGTCGTCGTTTTTGGTTTCATGAACCGTTGAATTTATGACTATTGTATTGTGCTTGATCGATCATAAACCCATGGATCACTGATTTTAGAGGATTTTGTTGTTCTTGGTAGGGTTTATGATTTTGGGAATATGATGATTGAATGATGATTGATTGAAACTTGAAAGTTGATTGTGGCTTTGATTGTATCTTCATTGGTGGCGATGTTGATTCGTGTGATTTTGATGATCCTCTGCCTTTTTGGTACTCCGGATTGGTTCGAGGTGCGGGATGGGATAAAACCCTCGATTGGATTTAGTTTGGAAGGTTGGGAATGAAAGTGTGGGGGTAGTGGTGTGTTTGGTGTGGCGCGATCAGCCTGGGGACTCGGATCGATTGTCGAGAACGATTGGCTTTTGAGTGTTGTTTTGTCATATGCATTGTCATGCATTTTGTGGGATTCGAAGATATAAACAGCGAGCTGAGTAAGAGAGGATCATGCTGGTCCCTTGTGGCATGTTGATTCTATGTGTAGCGATTCTAGGTCAAAGCGTAACTTGAAGTTATGTTGTTGTTTGTCGTCAATCGTCATTGAGATTCTGGTGTGATGGCTGGATTTCAATGCTTCAATGTCATGTTTTGTTTTGATTGTTGAAGTACATCATTTCTTGTGAGTCTCAGAATCACAAGATATAATCAACACAGAATTGCAAGTATCGTGTGGGAGTTATCTCTAGTGACTTCTTTCTTGTACTTGAGTGCATTACAATGGTTGCTTCATGCATCAATGCCATGAATTTTCTCTCTAGCTTTCAGTCAAGGTTTCACTGCAAACCAGCTATCCTGAGAATTTTCTATTGGTTTTCCAAATTTTCGATATAATGGTAGAAATCTTCATATCTGCATTTGCCTACAGGAGCCAAAAAACTTTCCGGCCGAAGAAGAGTGTACCATCTGGAACAAAGGTCCTTTTTCTTAATCGTTATTGTCTTTGTGCTGTAACAACTTCTCCATACTTACATAAGCTTCTTATAAACATCAGTGTAACACTGTTAGTTGGTTCTGATTTGCTTTCGTCCTCACACAATAATGTGTCGACTAACCCATGTCTATTACACCTTATTGTCGTCTAGTTGGCTGTATGTAGTACAGTGCTTTTAGGTTGTAAGATATTCCCTTTTCTGCTATGTCCTTGTGTATGGTGGAAAGTTTACCATTAGTCATCATCTTATTATCTAGGAGATGTGCTAGGTTCTTGACTCATCCTTGATGATCTGCCATTTGCTTGGCAGAGTGCCTTTTAATTGATACGTCAATGTTCTTTGTTTATCATTGTAGGGTGCACAGCTTAGAAAGCACATTGATGCCACGCTAGGCAGCGGAAATCTAAGGGAAGCTGTTAGATTACCGCCTGGGGAGGATTTGAATGAATGGCTTGCTGTCAACAGTAAGCTCTCTGCCTCTCTCCCTGTTCCTTCTTTTTACGCTTCCCTCTGCCCTTTGATTGAAACTTGGTTACCGGAACTATCATCTCTCTAGAAGGCCATCGTTGCTACCTTGGAGGTTCAAGTGAACTCCGTGATTGATTTGATGTCAAAACATTCTTTTTTCCTCTGCCACATCTTCTCTCCCTGTACATCATGAACAAATATCCAAACCACTTGCTCGGCTTGATTTCTAACTTTCAGCTATGCTTCATCTTTTTGTTATGATGTTTCTCTCAATTTTTTTTGATGAACTGATACAGTGATGTTGCTGGCATCTTTATATTCTCAATATCTTAACCTAAGAATTTTTTTCTTTTCATGAATTTATTTGCAGCCGTTGACTTCTTCAACCAGGTGAACCTGCTCTATGGCACTCTTACAGAGTTCTGCACGCCTGAGAGCTGCCGCACCATGACAGCTGGCCCCAAGTAATGTTATACTGTAATCGAATTTGCGGTACTCTCATATATATATGTGCTACCATATTTATGTCCAAAATATTCAACCTAGATTCATTTGGAAGGGCTGTTGGAATTGTATAAAAAGCTTTCTACCCAGGAGTGGAAAGCTTGTTTCCTGAGACTGTAGGCCAAGACTCGGAGGCCCTGTGGATAGAACTAGGATTCCCTGCAGGACAATATATTTCACTCAATAGGAGAAGCTATTTGGTATTTTCTGTGTAGTTGGGTTACAATGTTTGATGGAAATAATTTGATTAGATGATGAAACATGTTTTCTTCTTATGTGAGAGTATGTTAGTGAAACTAACGGCAAAGTCCTGCCTTGCCCTTTAATATTTTTGCTCCAACTTATATCAAATAACGCTGTTCAAATAGTTTTATCCTCGTATTTTTGGATTCCCGTTTTTTGCATGCAGCATGTTTACACACCCAAAGATTCATTTTCTCTTATTGTGGGGGATGTTGTCCAGGTATGAATATAGATGGGCTGATGGTGTTCAAATAAAGAAACCGATCGAGGTTTCTGCACCAAAATATGTAGAGTACCTAATGGAATGGGTCGAAGGCCAGCTTGACAATGAATCTATATTCCCTCAAAAGCTTGGTAAGGTCTTTCACCATGTTCTTGTTCTTATTATCGTCTATGGTGACTTGTTTGAAGTTAGACATCTAGGAAATCTGTTTTTAATCTGTGTCTCCTGTTCTGTTTTCATGACTAGCTTGCTGCCTTATAAAAGGGACGTAAAATCTGACATTTTTCTCTATAATTTACAACATTACTTGAAGTTCTGAGTTTCAGGAACCGCCATTCTCTTTCATGGGTTGGTGTGAGATTAGTAGCGTTAAGAGTGAATATATTGATTTCCTGAACGATGCATCATTTCGGGTGCGTCAATTGATGACTTACTGTGATGTCATTTTATTTGTCTTTTGTAGGCACCCCGTTCCCTCCCAACTTCAGGGATGTGGTAAAGACAATATTCAAACGCTTATTTCGTGTGTATGCTCATATTTACCACTCTCACTTCCAGAAGATAGTGAGCTTGAAGGAGGAGGCTCACTTGAACACTTGTTTCAAGCATTTTATTTTGTTTACCTGTGTAAGAATCCCTACAATTTTTATTTGACGAGTTACCATTTTCGTGTTGGGACGATGGCTGAGCTGAATTTTAACTAGTAGTCAACCTCAATTTCTTCTTGATGGGTCGAGTTGGATTCATGTTCTCGATTTTATCTTGCAGGAGTTCGGGTTGATTGACAAGAAAGAGCTGGCTCCACTCCACGAACTAATCGAGTCGATTATCATCCCCTACTGAAGAACACTAATCGCTGCATCTCCCATGATAATGTAGCATCTTCTATATAATTGTATTTGAGAACTAGCTATTGGCCATTATTATGCGCTCCATGGCTTGGTTGTTATGGTAAATAATGACAGCCTTTGTTTCATTTTTTCTACGTTATGTGTGTGTATCTTCCTGGAGTGAAGCTGTAACACTATTCAGGGAATCTAAGTACTTCGTACAAGACGAATTTTAAGCTATAGGTATCCGGATCTTGATGTATGATATAGGATATTTCTTCTGTGATTGATGTGTAGTGAGTGAGCAATACCAATATTAGCGGCGCAAATCTGAAGAAATGATGGTCTTATCTGAATCTAGTTTTATAAGGTCTTACTTGTGTAAATGTTGTTGTCACAAATTCTGTGCAATGTTCTTCTTAAGAATTGGAAGATGTATTAAGAAAAATATGTACGTTCAATTTATATGAAATGCTTCTTGGGAGTACATCAAAAAAAAATTGGATAAAACCGATCTCCCTCGACTACTTATGCTGCACCAAGTTCCCCTCCCTTGTCTTCAAATCAAATAAAACGTATCAGCCTTATCTAAATTGAATTTCAGACCTCATTGGCTCGTTGTTTCATGTAACAATTTTTTCATATTATTTTTGTCCCATATTGTTTGTAGTATTCTTGTATTTCTATTACTCCCATCGTCACAATTTAAATGCAACCGTTTGACATGACATGCGTGTAACGACAATCAAACATAGTTTTTTATAAATTTATCGTGAAATATCAATGATTGTGTAGTTACGTACTTTAATCTAATATATATTGCGGAAAGATCAGACGTGATTAGATATGAAAACGAAATTTATATTCATACATATATAATAATACAAAATACATATATGTTGTAATTAAATTGAGACGAAGAGAGTATCATATATACAATGTTTATCTATTGAAAAGTTTCTAATATTAAAATATCAAATCCCGACAGTGCATTCCATCAACTTTTCCCTTAATTGTTCTTGTAAATTGGTTAATAAACATCTTACAAATAAGCTTATAAGTAACATTGCATAAAATGTTAGATCTGAATTGCATAACCATTGTAGACGTGCTTGTCTTTGGGATCAAGACAATATGCGTTTAATTAAGGGGGAGATGTCGAGATCTGCATTGAGATATCCTTCAATTGCTACGTAAACCCCTATGTCAGAAAAAAGAAAAGCTTAGGAGTAGTAATCTTTGAGAGTATTTATTTGATGTCCAAATTTTTCTCATCAATGTCAAAGAAGAAATCACTTTCTCAAAAAATGAATTTACTGTTTCTAAAGAAATTGCTTCCTTAAGAGACGATTTCTCATCAACAAAAATTGCTTTTTATCAATAAATGGAGCTGAATTCATATTTTGGAAATATTTTTATGAAAATCAACATAGAACTTAGTCAACAATAGAAAAAGTTTTAATTTGATTAAAAAATTGTAATACAAGGTGATTTATGATTTTTGTTGGTTAGAAATCGTCATCTTAGGAAACGATTTTTTTAAAAACAGTAAACTCGTTTTCTGTAAAAACGATTTCTTCTTTGACGTTATAAGAAAAAAAATGAACGTATAAAACCAACGGCGGTAATCTTTTACTCATCACGCATGATATCTCATTACCAAAAATTAAGACGAAGATCAATACACGATCAAGCCCTATCTATTAAGGCTATTTTTTGCTCAACCATTCTCGCTTCGGTGCGTGTCAGTGTGCCAGTGAGCGGCACCACCAACTTCTTTCAATCACGACTAGTCACTGAATTTCAGCGATTCTCCATGGCATTCGTCGCTCTGCATATCTAAGTACCCTTTTTCTTCGCTTCGTCATTTTGACATATACAATTTGCGCCGATCAATGTCAATGTCGTCGTCTACATCGGAGAAGAAAAGAGCAGGGGGAGAGTGGAAGATCGTAAACGAGAGGTTTGGAAGAGAATGAATCTGAGTATGTAAACAAATGGAACCCGGTGCATGTTTATATATGAATCAGATGGAAGTGTTAAACCAGAACAAGGCCTAGGTTCTTTCGTCACACACAAAATTGGGTACTCCCAAGGGCCTCCCCCCGTATCCCAAGATTTCCACTTATAAAGTACTCTACATTAATTCCAATGTGGGTTTGTTACATTCCTCTACATTAAATGCATAAAACACCGTATTTTGAGTATCAATTTCTCATTCACCCTTTATGAATTTTGAAAGTGTTAATATACTACGTTTCTCAGAGATAAACATACATCACGTTAAGCTCAAAATCATTCAAAACCGACGTTCGGGATCCATATTAAGATGTGATCAAACTTGCTCAAAACACATTATAATCCAACAAGAGGCCCTGATGTTATCAGCAGGAGGATTCTGTGCAAGATGAGGTAATGCCTGATGCCCTAAAAAAAGGGGGAATTTTTCTCTGTGTTGATTTGTGTGTGGGATACTAGTTTTTCAAGAGTGTTGAAAGAAGTGAAAGTTGATTGATTTGTATCACTTACTATGAGGGTTCGGATTTCAGTTATTTCAATATTTTTTCTGTGAATCGATCACAAGGATTGGTATTTGAGTGACTGGATTTAGTCTCAATGGGCTGTTTTGAAATCATGAGACCATTTTTCTATCATATGACATAACACAGGTACCGGTATCTTTTGCAAATCTGAATTCTTATGCATGATTTGTGAGTTGAAGGTTTACCAATATGAGAGAAAACTAAGAGGTAACTGGTTAGCAAAGGGTAAACACACAATACCTGGTTGAATCATTAGGATCCAAAAGAGAAATAGAAATTTATAACTATCATGGGTGCAATGGGAGTAGCGGAAACCCTATTCCGCTGTTTATGTTCGGCTGATTACTTCTTTCATTGTAGAGATATACACACACGCTTCTTTTTTCTTCTTCGGCTGTTTGGCGGATGCTTGTAAGAGATGTGTTTCTCAGTCTGTAGAATCCACAATCCCTGTGTGAACATCTTATTCATTTATAAATCTATCTTGCAAAATGAAGACTTCCGAGAATGATATGGGCTATAATCATCACATGAAGCATGATGTAGTTGCGTTTCTTCAAGTCTCTTGTCCAAACCATCTTCAAGCTTCCTGATCAAAATGCTCTGTAAGGAATCTGATTAATATGTCAAGCCCAGAGGCATTGATTGGCACTTAATATATGTGTGGTCATTATCAAAAAGGTTATTTGCAGGCGAAACTGCAACTTCGAAGCTTGAAAATGAAAAAAATAGATAGGGAATAGTAATTGATTCTAGATTAGTAACAATATAGTAGAATGGTTATCTACGAAGTCTGTGTTCAAGGAAAATCCAGTATTTCATGATTCATATCCTATATGTTTTTCCCCTCAGTGCATTCTTTTTTTTTTTTTTTTAAGAGAGAGAACTTGACAGTGTAGTGCACTATACGTCTTTGGATAATGTTGCAAAGAAAGTGTTAGTATTAGGATGATTTGAATCTGGAGCTATATTAAGAGTCTTCATATATGAATGCGACCTCTTCTCTTCCATGGATATGAAGGAGATACATCTTTCTTGTTCTTGAAAATGAAGTATGCACATTCATGGAATGAACATGGGGTTCTTCAATAGCCAAAATAAAGTGTCCACATTCATGGGAAGAATATTGGGTTAGTAATTCCACATGTATTTGGAGTACTATATAAACTCCTTCGCCGTTTAGGATTAGTGATCATCTCATTGAAAATTTAGATTCTCCACTTCAATTTGTATCTTGTTTTGGTTATTAGTGAATATCGATCTACAGCTGCGGTGAAAGTAGCCCAAATTGGGTGAACCACGTAAATCTTATACTTGTGTTCATTCTTCTTTGCTTGATTCTACAACAAACTGGTATCAGAGGGAGGTTGAATCAGATCTATTCGTCAAGAAAACATATGTCATCACAGATGATTAAGATCGATAAGTTCACAGGGAAGAACAACTTTAGTTTATGGCGAATCAAGATGCGCGCGCGCTTGAAGCAACAGGGAATTTGAACTCCTCTTGCGGGTATGAAGCCTGAATCAATGGAGGATTCAGAATTCGCGTAGCAAGACGAGAAGGCGCATTCTACTATTCTTTTATGTCTCGCTGATGAGATTATCTACGAAGTGGCAGATGAAGAATCTGCTGCAGGTTTGTGGTTGAAATTGGAGAGTCTGTACATGACGAAATCGATAACAAATAAGTTGTTGTTCAAACAACGTTTGTTTGCCCTTCGTATGAAAGAGGGTATGGCTTTGAAAGATCATCTTGACGAATTGAATTCCATTCTTATGGATATGAAAAATATGGATGTAAAAATCGAGGATGAAGATGCTACCGTAATTTTGCTTGTCTTCCTGCCTCCTTCATACGAAAATTTTGTGAATTCTTTCGTCGTCGGGAGAGACACCATCACGCTGGAAGAAGTCAGATCTTCTCTTCATTCACGAGAGCTTCGACATAAGGCATCTGGAAATGGTTCTGAAAATCAGGCGGTAGGTTTGGCAATCACAAATTTTGATAAGGGACGAGGCCGATCAAAAAAGGGAAAAGGCAATGGAAAAAATAGAACAAGGTTGAAATCCAAAGATCGAGATTCAAACGTCAATCGTAAGGATATCTATAATTACCGCAAAGAACCGGGTCATTGAACGAGGGATTGTCCGAAATTGAAGACAAAGGCTCTAGCAATAGCAGTTGCAAAGGAAGATTCCGGGTCAGAACTAGATTTGGTACTATTAGTGATCGATCACGTGCACCCTTCGGATCAGTGGATTTTGGATTCAGGTTGCTCTTTTCATATGTGTCCCAACCGGGAATGGTTTTCGACATATGAAAAGATCGATGGTGGAAACGTCTTAATGGGTAATGATTCACCGTGTAAAATAATTGGTATAGGTTCGATATAGATTATAATGCATGATGGCGTGGTTAGAACCTTAATGGATGTTTGGCACGTTCCAGATTTGAAGAAGAATTTGATTTCATTGGGAATTATGGACTCCAAAGTGTTCAAGTACAGTTGTGAAGGAGGAATACTGCGAGTCGCTAAAGGTGCTTTAGTGATAATGAAGGGTTTGAAGCAGACTTCTTTACGTGTGTTACAAGGAACAACAGTTATGGGTTCGGTCTTTGCGGTTTCTTCAGAGAAATTAGATTCTGATCTAACGAGGTTATGGCATATGAGACTTGGTCATGTTAGCGAAAATGGAATGATACTTCTCAGCAAGCAGAGTCTTCTTGGGGGCCACAAGGTAGCAGATTTTGGTTTTTGTGAGCACTGTATTTTTGGGAAGCAACGACGGATTAAGTTCGCTAAAGCGGTGCATAGAACAAAAGTTACGCTTGATTACATACATTCAGATTGTTGGGGACTGTCTCGAGTCCCATCCTTAGGAGGTGTAAGGTTTTTTCTTTCAATTATTGATGACTACTCGAGGATAACTTGGGTATTTATTATGAAGCACAAGAGCGATGCTTTTCATATTTTCAGGCATTGGAAGATCCTTATTGAGAATCAAACAGGGAAGAAGATAAAACGTCTTCGTACTGATAATGGCTTGGAGTTTTGTTCGATAGAGTTTAATGAGTTCTTCAAAGATGAAGGCATCGTAAGGCATCATACAGTGAGGGATACCCCATAACAAAATTGAGTAGCAGGAAAGATAAATAAAACTTTGTTAGAGAGAGCTCGATGTTTGCTCTCAAATTTTGGGTTGGGAAGAATTTTTTGGGCTGAGGCAGTTAGCACGGTATGTTATTTGGTGAATCGCTCTCCAGCCACCGTCATTGATTGCAAAACCCATATTGAGTTTTGGTCAGGTAAATTTGCTGATTATTCAGTTCTTCGTGTTTTTGGTTGTCCTGCTTATTATCATGTTAGTGAGGGTAAGCTAGAACCGAGGGCGAAGAAAGGGTTGTTTACAAGTTATGGTGATGGGGTGAAGGGCTACAGAATTTGGTCTCCTTTTGAGAAGAAGGTAATTTTGAGCAGAAATATTACTTTTGATGAAAGTTCTATGCTTAAGACAAAATTGGATCCTGTTATTCCAGAAAAACAGGATATTGTTCCCAAACAGGTGGAGTTTGTGATAACTCCGAGCGATGGTTATGGTAATGATGGTTTAGTACGAGCATGTGCAAGAATTGGAAGAGGAACGTGAATATAGTATTCCTACTGATAGACCTCGTAGGCAGATTAACCCTCCTATGAGATATGGTTTTGAGGATATGGTAGCATATGCTTTGCAAATGGCAGAAGGTGTGGAGTCTTCTGAACCGTCCACCTATTGAGAAGCCATCACGGCTAAGGAATCTGATCATTGGGTTGCTATAATGGGAGAAGAGATAGAGTCTCTTCACAAGAATAAGACATGGGAACTTGTAAAGTTACCTAAGGGGTAAAGAGTCGTTGGCTGCAAATGGGGTCTTTTAAAGGAAGATGGGATTACCAGGGGCTGAAAAAATGAGATTCAAGGCACGTCTACTCGTGAAAGGTTATAGTCAGAAAGAGGGAGTTGATTACAACGAGATTTTCTTACCCGTTGTAAGGCACACTTCGATTCGAGTGCTACTTGCTTTGGTAGCACACCAAAATTTAGAGTTGGAGCAATTGGATATGAAGACAGCTTTCTTACATGGAAATCTTGAAGAAGAAATATTTATGAGCCAGCCATAAGGGTTTTCCATTGAGGATAAAGAAGATTATGTTTGTAGACTTCAGAAATCTCTTTACGGGTTGAAGCAGTCATCAAGACAGTGGTATAAAAGGTTTGATAGTTTCATGATGAAGCACGGGTTCAACAGAAGTCCATATGATTGCTGTGTTTATCATAAGAAAGTTTTGGATGGGTCACTTCTTTATCTGGTCTTATACGTTGATGATATGTTCATTGCGGCTTGAGAAATTACAGAGATTAAGAAGATGAAGACATTTCTTAACGAAGAATTTGATATGAAAGATTTGGGAGCAGCCCAAAAGATTTTGGGAATGGAAATTGTTAGAAATCGCACACAGAGGAAGCTTTTCTTGTCACAAAAGAGCTATATTCAGAAAATATTAGCTCGGTTTGTAATGACAATGGAGAAATCTTTGAATACTCCTTCGGCTACAAATTTCCGCCTCTCTACAGCTTTTGAACCACAGGCAAAAGCAGAGATTGAGTATATGTCTCGAAGACCTTATGCTAGTGCAGTAGGGAGTTTGATGTACGCAATGGTTTGCAGAAGGCCAAATATTGCTCATGCAGTTAATGTTATGAGTAGGTATATGGCTCAACCTGGGAAAGAACATTGGGCTGCAGTCAAGAGAATATTTCGGTATTTGAAGGATACATCTGATATGGGTCTTATATATGGTGGAAATTCTGAGTGTTCGGTTGTTGGGTATTTTGATTCAGATTATGCCGCAGATTTGGATGCACGAAGGTCCTTGACAGGTTATGTTTTCAAAGTTGACAATTCTGTCGTTAGTTGGAAGGCTACTCTTCAGCCATCAGTTGCATTATCTTCAATGGAGGCGGAGTATATGACATTGACTGATGCACCCAAGGAAGGCATTTAGTTGAAGGGACTAATGGGTGATCTCGGGTTTCATCAAGACCAAGCCATAGTTTTTTGTGATAGTTTGAGTGCGATATGTTTGGCGAGAGATCAAGTGCATCATGATCAAACTAAGCACATTGACGTTCGATATCATTTCATTCGTTCAGAGAATAGAATCAAGGTGAAGAAGGTTGGTACTCAAAACAATCCAGCAGACATGTTCACCAAGCCAGTTTTGATGAGCAAGTTCAAACATTGTGTGGATTTGCTCAATTTTGACACTTGGAAGTAGCCCCGATGAGGGGGCATTTGCAACGGCAGTGTTGTGGATGACGCTTCGAGATTACTTTGGGTGGATTCAACTCAAGGTGGAGATTTGTTAGTATTAGGATGATTTGAATCTGGAGTGATATTAAGAGTCTTCATACATGAATGCGACCTCTTCTCTTCCATGGATATGAAGATGATACATCTTCCTTGTTCTTGAAAATGAAGTATGCACATTCATGGAATAAACATGGGGTTCTTCAATAGCCAAAATAAAGTGTCCATATTCACGGAAAGAATATTGGGTTAGCAATTCCATATGTATTTGGAGTACTATCTTCCCTCCAAGGTTTCTTCAAGGTTGGGAAAGCTCGGATCCCTTGTGATCTGTAGTAAAGTGACTAAAGGCATATCTTTGCTCGATCCTTTCACATTACGACGCCACTTCATGAATGCAGACGAGTACTGGAGGACACCATTCAACCCTCTGCAGACTCCGCAGCAGCTTTTGGAGTTCGTAGTCCTGGATGTGGAATGTGTTCCAGGCAAAGCTGACCAAAGGACGTCAAGATATCTTTTAGCCGATGCGCAAGTCGCCAGGGTATCGGATTTCGGGAGGAATAACGTGATATTTTCTATTGCGGCGCATCTGTTGAAACCAGGGGATCACGCTCTTGGCTACGACTTATCTGGTGCAAAATTCAATGGTGATGAAGCAGAGAAGCAGCGTGTGTCACTCCCGGATGTAGTTCTGATCAAGAAAAAATATGAGGGGAAGCGTGGTAACAGGCACAGGCAGGGAGCCCCTGGTGGCAGAGTCGAGCAGCAAAATCATGATCCGATTTATGTACAGTGTTTCTGAGAGACTTGGAGGAAAACCCCGAAAGTAGGTTCAATGTGTCGATACACGATGGAGATGAACGTGAATCGTCATTGACTGCGTCCACAGCACTGGAGGAGAATCCTGAATTTGCATTGCAAGATGAGTTTGCTCGTCTGGATTTGCTCGAGACACCAGAATCCACATAGTTCGAAACGGAATGCTTTGAGGATTGGGGAATGACAAGGGAGCAAGTTCCTCGTACTAATCTTTTGCTAGAAACTTTTTACTCTGCCATCTATCATCCACCACACTCTATTCCAAATGTGACTTTCATTTGGTTGCAGATTTTGTAGAACCAGTGATCCTTGGCCCTTGGCAACCCAACAAGACAAGTTCAGTTTAAATATGTTTTTATTTATTTATATTTAAAAAATTAAGAAAAAAATTTAAAATAGAAATATCAATCCTAAAAAAAATAAAAAATTAAGAAAAATAATCTCATAAAAAATTATATTCATAAAAAAACATAGTAATAAATAAAACAAATTCTAATCCATCAAATATATCGAAATCATTGGATCAAATCGATGATCCCAGTAGGATTTTTGTTCTTTCTGATGGGTGTGGCGATCGATTTTGTACTATGCACTAGTTGCTTCGCAAAGTTTAATACTACATCATAGAAAATCGAAGGTTCTAGTTAAATGGTTTTGTTTTGTTTTTATAAATTAAAAGCTTGTGTTTATATGTGACAGGTACAATTTGACCATATTTCGTACTGAAAAAGAGTGAGTCTCCAACATGACTCCTCCCAACCTTGCTCATTCATCATGGTGCGTTGGGTGGGTTTCCCCATCCAACATGATGACAAGCTTGATGACCCTCGGTAAAAAAACGCGAGTCGGGATTTCCGATGTTTTCTCGGTTGGATATCTTGTGAACGTCTTATTCATGCTAAGCGTTCTCATTTGGTTTTGAAGCGGACATGGGCATGCACATTGTGTGTGCGTTTTCAGTTCGTTTCAATAGCCCAATAAAACGACGTGATGCATGTGAGTTACCCCATAGACAAATTGGACAAAAATATGTAATGCAAGTTTTTTTTAATATTTTGATATTTAATTCGATTATATAGTTCATAGATTCTTTCCATCATCTATCTTTTGTTTATAATTCACAGATTTTTTATTTGAATCGAAATAGATATTTAAATATAAAAAAAAAACTTACATTATGTACTTATAATAAATTCATCTACCCCATATCCACATCATCATCCATCTCTAGCTTATTTACCAATAGTGTCTTGAATCATCACGCGACCAAAGTCGGAGGTTATTATCTACTTAAACGTGCTCGTCCTCAACGGTGCCATCATCTCCAAGGCACACCTTCGACACCTACGAAGCATATACCTACCACATCAACATTCCACTCTTCATATTTCATTTTTTGCCGTATTAACCTTTTCATTATTTATGTGAAAAAAAGAAAAAAACTCTTTCATTTCATTATTTATGACCTTATATGTTTCTCAATAGTACCACTTCCTTGATATCAAATTTTATCAATATTTCGTCCCAGTCCCACAAAGGTATCCCTTCCCAAAAAGCTCCTTTCTCCTCCTTTTCTTCTTAACTGCTTTTTTCTTGCTATTGTCCCTTTTTCTCATCAAAAATCATCCCCACTCAAACACAACACAACACTCTCTCATCAAAATCCCCTAAATTTAATATTGCCAAGATCAAATCCATACTTATAAATTATGTATTAAGCCAAGGACCAACAGCCTTAAAGACCGTTTCAACACCCATCAGTCAACCCCCTTTCCACTCCAATCCCACTCCCTCCATCATCAATGTCATCGATGATGGTGATGGTGTGATTCGATATGATCATGTTAGGGTTTGTGAACTTTGGGTTAAATTGATCGATTTTGATTTCGATTTGGTTTTTGAGTTTTGGGGGAGAATTGATGGGGCCGTCGAAGGTGGTGTACGAGGGGTGGATGGTTAGGTATGGGAGGAGGAGGATCGGGAGGTCGTTTATTCACATGAGGTATTTCGTTCTCGAATCGGGACTCATCGCCTATTACAAGCGAAAACCCCAGGATAATCAGGTATAAATACACTACAATAGTTTTTTCTTTTGAGGGTTTAACTTTATATTATGATTTTGTTGGTTTGTGATATGATTTTGTTGGATTTGTTTGAATGTGTATTGTGCATAGTTTTGAGTTAGGTTGAGTGATTAGTATAGTTTGGTGATGAGGGGATTTGGTGAGTGGTGTTTTTTGGGGTGGGTTGGTTGTTTAGAGGGGAAAGTTGGTTTGATGTTTGCTAAATTTGGTGGGAGTTGATAAGTTTGGTTACTAATTTGGGGAAGAGTTAAATTTTTAGTTTGGTATGGTGGTGGTTGTCTCATAGTTTGAGGTGTTATGATAATTCAGTTTCCATTTCTGGGTTTAGGGTTTGATTCTCTCTGTGCTGGTGATGCTGAGATGTGATTTTTTTAAAGGAATAGTGCATTTAATTGGAGGAGTGATGGGTAAAGTATTTTATGGGACGTGTGTAGCGGAAACGGGTTCTTGGTAATACTGGCTCACTTGCATATTAGCATACAACATACGCGTGAGGAGTAATGGAATAAGTATCAGGTTTTTCCGTGCTGTTTAGGGGATGTTCTGTAGGTTGCTCAACATAGTGGAATCCGAAATAAATAACAGACTGGATTATTGGAAGAAGGGGTCTTAAATATTGAGTCGAAAGAAATCAGGAACCTATGACATTTGTGTTCTCTGCTTGTGAGTTTTTGTTTTGAAAAACTGAAAGCCATACCATACAGTTTGGAGTCGTTAGTCAAAGAATCCAAAATAGAAATCAGGTATGAAAAGCCATAGACCATAGTTGATCAAGAGTTGCCAATTTCTGGTCCTGTATCGTGTTACTGAAAACTGTGTTGTAATTGAACTGAATCATCTTTTGTTTCCGTTATCTATTTCTTTGATTTTGATGTTCTTTCTGTTAAGTTTGTTGTTCTTTTGTTGCCCTTACTATTTTGTTGTTTTCCTTGACATGCTTAATTAGGTGCCGATCAAGACACTGGTTGTTGATGGCAACTGTCGGGTGGAGGACAGAGGACTCAAGACTCATCATGGGCATGTGAGCTTTCTTCTTTCGCAAATAGTCTTCTACTCATTGAATAAAGTCAGTTGTCCTCATTCTAATGTAGGTTATGCGAAGGTTGTAAGAGATAAGTTTATCTTATGGCCATTCCTGTTAACGTTGTTCTATTTGATTACGCAGAGGGTGTATGTCTTGTGCATTTACAACAAGAAAGACAAGTACCATCGGATCACGGTGTGTTGCTTTACATCCCTTCTATTCTAATCTCGTTTATTGAAATGTTTATCACCAAAAGTTTACTGATTGCATTTTATTATTTTCTGATATCAACTTAATTGCTATAATGCATGCATATTGCCTTTATCAAGCTCTTTGCCTAATAACTTGTTTTACAGAACAAACTGAACTTGTTTATTCTTATCCATTTCTCTATAGCTCTTGTTAGTTGTGCTTTGACAGCGAGTAAAAGAGTCTTCTTTTGAAGGATTTAGTTATGGTCGACTTCCATGGAGGATACTATCTCGAAGACTTCATGTTGAGTTTCTTTTGATTTCATGCTACTAGTTCCAAGTCGAAGTTTTATGGAAGTAATCATGGTTAGATATGGAAGTCCTAAGTTCTGCAGTCTAGGATTCAGTATATGTAGTACATTCATTTCGATATTCCCTTCTTTGAAAGACTACATGTAAAGTGAATGATCTCAAAGTCAAATGTGGCAAGTCGAGTTCAAGAAGCCTACCAGGTGAGGGTGGCTGACATGGTTATGACATCATAAAACAATCAGGTTGCAAGCTCACAGCTGCTCACTTGCTTTTCAAGGAGCTTTGCTTCCAACAAATTAGCACAGAATAGTCTGGTTTCTAATAGGCTCATATCCAGCACTGGTTGTGACATTCTTGTTTGATAAGTATTTTACAAAAGGATATATTTGGTTATTCCATGCCTATGGTTAATGCGAATTCTGATAGCTGGTAGCCTTCATATACGAAATATGGAGAGCTAGGAGTTTTATGAAACCAACTATACCAAATTTTGAGCTGATGATAGAAGATTCAAATACATATTTGTTGCTACCATAATTAATCGTTGGGTCAAAATGGGGGCTTTCTTGTGAAGAAATTAGTCAATTGCTGTGTATTTTCAATCTGAGCCTTTCTTGCTACTTGATGTATCGCGTAGACTTGTTGCTCTTTGATGGTGTGATCTCGAAAATAGAGGACATGATGATATGATTCTACTGTATGCCCATGCTGGCAGTTGTATGAGAGATCAAAGCAATAAAGTTAACTGTTCGAAAAAATCATGGGAATTCTGATAAAATGGTTTAGCTAAATGGGAACAGCAAATCATTTACTTGCCACTATGAACTCTTAAATATTGGTTTGGTGATGCAGTTTATCTAATTCTGCTGATGAACTTCCCACAATCTCTCCTTGATTATAGGGAGGGGGATTTGGATGTTTTAGGGTGCTGTCTTCCTTTTTCTTTATGTGTGCACAACTATGTTGGCCTAGCTAGTTGTTACCTATTTGGCTTTCTTGCTTGCGAGTAAGCTGATGTCATATCAGCTCTTTGTTTTAGATGGCAGCATTTAAAATCCAGGAGGCTTTGATCTGGAAAGAAAAGATTGAACAAGTCATTGATCAGGTCCACCACTTTAAAAGCTCTTTCATTGTGTGCTTCACGGTAGTTGGCCTTGTAGATGCTTGGATGAGGATCACTGATATTAGTTTTCTATTTATAGCATCAGGAGTCGCAAGCAAATGGAAACAAGTATGTGACCTTTGAGTACAACAGGGCAGGAAGTGCAAGAAATGCTTCGTCATCAGACCGTGACAGTCAGTAAGCACCTTCTTGATCATGTTGCTTTAGTTGAATGGAACTGTTCGATGGAATTTTTTGGTTTTATTTATTGCACAATTCTTGTGTTGATGGTCATTGCATAAATTATCCAAAATCACATTCTTATGCAGCTGACAACTGAACCAAGATTAGTACTTCCAACATAGGCTCTACATATGATCGAGTATCTTTGTTGAGAAAGACAAACGTCTTTTTTTTCTTTTTTCCAATCAGGATGGTCAATGAAAATCTGTATGTTGCCTACAGGAACTTCGCTTGGCTCATGATCAATTAGCTTTTTTGGATAAATTTTCTACTGCACATGTGCTTCTTTGAGCCAATATGTGGTCTTCCAAACTGAATTGCAGAAGTAATCGAATTCCATTTTTAGACCGCCTATGTTTTCCAGCTAATGTTCTAGCGACATGAGCAAGTGCTCTCATGGATGTTGAAGTGGCTTCATTGTTGAGACCCATTAGGTGAAGTTCTTTTCAACACTGTATTGAGTCAATTGTTGCAATATTATTTAAGAAGCCATACAGGCAGAAAGAAACTTAAATAATGTTTCTACCAAATGATCTATGCCCGTTCAACTCCTGCTTACATAGTTTTCTTTGTTTCTTTTCCTTTTTTTATTGCATCAAAACTTGCAGTAGTGATAACCATTTCAGATTTTCATCAAATCTTTTGAACACGATTAAATTCATTCCTTGCAGCTGCTTGCGCAAAACCTTTGGTCCAGTTAATTTTGTATGTACTCAGGTTGTTGCTTCTGCTGCCAGTTTCATAATTTCTGCATAACTGATTTGTACAGGCTAAGTGCACAGGAAGACGAAGAGGAAGCTCATCCTGATCTGTTGCGAAGAACCACAATTGGAAGTGGTAATTATTGCTTGGTTTTGTTTGGTCCGGAAAACTTTTTAGCTGAAACAAGCAGAACATGTTCTTCTAGGGCCTCCGGAGACGGTGTTGGACTGGACGCGTGAGATTGACACAGATTTATCTTACGGGAGTGCTGATAGTCAAGCTTTCTCTAGGAAACATTGGCGACTTCTTCAATGTCAAAATGGTACTGTGTTACTTTGGAAATGTCTAACCATAAGCGGAGACAGTTTTGAGCATGACTGATGAAAATCTTTCTTACAACTTTCAGGGCTTCGTATTTTTGAAGAGCTGTCTGATGTTGATTACCTTGTATGGCCAATACTGAGTACTAATTTTTGCTTTTTTCGTTGGTGCCAATCTAATCCATTTTCAGCTCCATGACATTGATGTGCTCTTGCAGCCCAGGAGTTGTAGTAGAGCTATGAAGGCTGTAGGGGTTGTTGAGGCTACCTGTGAAGAGATTTTTGAGCTTGTGATGAGCATGGATGGGACACGATTTGAGTAAGCATCTCCAACTTTTAAAATGAATCTTACTAATTAGCATCAGAAATCTTCTTCATAGCCATTTAAATATGATCTTATGAATTCTTCTGTGGCTAACTGATGATTACCCTTCAAAATCCTGGGTTTTCAACCAATTTGTGTCTGCTGTAATGTTTTTTTTTTTTTTATCTATGGCTGCTATTTCTTGAAGTTTTGCATGGCCTTCATTTTTGGACATGCTTTTGATAGGATATTTTGCATTTTGCAGATGGGACTGCAGTTTCCAGTATGGTAGTGTAGTTGAGGAGGTTGATGGACACACTGCTGTAATATATCATCGGCTTCTGCTTGACTGGTTTCCAATGTAACTTTCTGCTTCCTTGAGACTATTTTGAAGGTTAACCGTTGTCCAACACATAAATCCTCTAATCAATACTTAGGAACAAGGTTGTGATAATGAAATGGATAGACTGTTTATGTTGTTTTTTTTATATATTCCCAGTTTACATGAAATGGATTGATAGTTTATACTTTTTCTGCTCTCGGTTCTGCCAGAACCTTCTGTTACAAGTGGTAATATTTCAAATGTGGTGCTGCAGGTTTGTGTGGCCTCGTGACCTGTGCTATGTCCGTTACTGGCGACGGAATGATGATGGAAGCTATGGTATTTTTTTCACTTGTCTTAGTTCCTCTCCCTGTTTCACCTGATTTTGTCCTCTTGCCCTTCTTCATCTGTAGTGTGAATTATTTTGTTTTATTATGCAGTTGTCTTATTTCGTTCTAGGATACACAAGAATTGTGGTCCACAGCCAGGAGTTATCCGTGCCCATCTTGAGAGTAATTTCTTTCTTTTGCTTGGACTGCCTTAAATTAACGTTGCTTATTGATTCTCAAACTATGGTGGTGTGAAATTTGCAAGCATAATCTCTTTCAGGTGGAGGGTTCAACATATCTCCTCTCAAACCTCGAAATGGTAGGCCTAGAACTCAGGTGCAACACCTTATGCAAATCGATTTGAAAGGGTGGGGCGTTGGCTATATCTCGTTGTTTCAGCAGCACAGTCTACTCCAAATGTTGAATATTGTTGCTGGTAAGTATATGTAAACTATTTGGTTTTAATCTTCTATATCGCTTGTCTAGTTGATGTTAAATGTATTTCATAGTTTATCTGGTTGTGAACTTGTGATTGATATTCTTCCTGTGTGAAACGATCTGTTCGGTCGGCATAAAAGAAAAGGGAAGATCAATAGCTGCATATTAGAAGTAGCTTGAATTCTCACACCTACTGTCGTTACATGTGAAATGGTTTTCTTCTACGAAATTACTATATATAATGGGTTTGGTCGGCTTCACTTAAAAGTTTTTTTGATTAAAGAACCAACTTCTTTTCCCTTTTAATGATGGAAACAACCTGTTTTTTCCTTCAAAAAATTGCCTGGCAGTATATCTGCATATCCTATATCGGTAGATATACCAAATCAAACTTGATACATCATAATGATAAATGAAAATGAGTAAAAGACATATCATTTTCTTCAAACGCACTTGTTAACATATCTCCCTCCATAGTTAAGAAGTTCAATTAATCCAATTGGACGATTTACCCTGAAAATTTCCAGAAACAAAATATATCAGACCCCATATTTGACCTTTGTATCCCCTTCTGGAAAATTTATTGGTATATCTTTCTAGTTATTTGTTTTATACTTTTCTTTTTCTTTTGGAAAAAAAAATGCTTCTGTTTGTTGAAAATGGATATGCAATCTTTTTACGGGTTTGAAAAAGAGATCTGCATGGAACCATTTTTTTTCCCTATTGGGTTTATTTCGAATTTTAACCTTCAAGTGTAGAGGCCAATATTTCCTCCCATATTGAGTGATTCCCGGTAGTTTTGTAATTTGTACCAAAATGTGAATAGAGTGCGAAGACTTTCGGCCTAATCCACATGGCTCTTCAATTTGGTAAGTAAAAAAGTTATGCCCAACACAAGGACGGGTTTGTCAGGTACCTGCTAGGGTTTTTCCTCCGCCATTTCGAAGGTGAACTCGCGATGTACTGGATGATTTGGGACTTTTTTAGTGTATGTTGAATAAATCAGTGAGTGCTCATGATACTCATTGAAGCTTTTTAGTTGGGATTTGTTTACTTGTATGACATGCTTTCGTAACAGATCGATGTAACATCTGTGGGTGTGGGGTATTTCCTTTGGTGGCCATGGTGTTTGCACGTTCAAGCAAAATAGTTCTTGCTGGTTATCTCACCTCCAATCTTCTCAATCTCATTCTTATGGCAGGCCTGCGAGAGTACTTTGCTCAAATTGATGAAAGAACTGGGACTTCAAGGATTCGTGCTATGGTCAAGATGACCTCAGCCTCCATTTCCTCGAGTAAGGGCCAAAAGCGTACCGTCTCCGCCGCTCATTCTGGACCCATTGATCGAATGAATGTTCCCAGTAGAGCTTCTGCTGTCTTGGATGAATTCTCCGATGAGGACGAGGAATCTCAGATACCGGAGGTAGAAGATGAGGTTTGTTTTGTACTATATTGCATTTTCTATTCACAATTAGTAGGAACACATCTTGGGGCAAAGCAAGTACTATTATTACGTTTTTACACATACTAACTTATATTCTTAATATGAAATACTTGGAATATATAGAAAACACAAGAGTTTGATATGAGAGTTCTGTATTTTTGTGTGACAACGAGATTTTAATTTTAGATAATACGTGATTAGAGATAGATGAGCACACCTATCTAGTTATAACCTATTTAGTTACCCTATTTAGTCATATCCTATTTAGAGCATAAACTTACCGCCTTGTTTTCTGTGTTGGTGTATTGATATCAATCCATAGGTGTAAAAGAAATGCAGATGCCATTGTATGTACCATTGTTGAAGAGGATCAGTCTTGGTGTGAAGTGAAATAAATAATGTTAGTGTATCAACACAATGAATATGTTTGTTACTAAACACATGGCGAATCAATGGCAAAGAGATGGCATGATAGGTGTATTGGTTTTAATAATTATACTTCTCTGTACCTGCGACTTCTTAATTTACCCATTATGAATGCATGACAGAGCAATTAAGTAAAGCATAAGACCATGCCGGATTTTAGGAAGAGAAAAATTCTGTTGTAATTTCACCTGTCGATTTTGTAATCAACTTTTTAAAGCATAGGTGTTCAATAATGCATGAACAAGTTTTCTCAATGTTGACAGGCTTGTCCTTTGACACCTGAGAATGAAATCAAGAGAGCAGGTAGAAGCTAATTACCTAGATCTTCCTACTGCTGTCTGATTAGCTGATTTACTTGTGATTTTTTAATCCCTATAATACATTGAAGCTGCAGAAGAAGAAGCATTGGATCAACTTGACTTATCTTCTTTCAAGGGTAACCTGCGACGCGATGACAATGAAAATTCTCGTAATTGTTGGAGAGTATCTGATGGAAACAATTTCAAAGTTCGGAGCAAGGACTATTGTTATGAGAAATCAAAATTGCCTGCGGGGAAACATCTGATGGAACTTGTTGCAGTTGATTGGTTCAAGGACACAAAACGAATGGACCATGTAGCTAGACGTCAAGGCTGTGCAGTGCAGGTGCCCTTCGGTTTCCTCTCTAATTTTCCTTTTCCTGAATAGGAATTTACTTGCATACATAAATTTACCAGAGTTGAAAACCCAGAGAGAAAGATATCCTCATTATGGTTGAGAAACGGGAATGGAAATGTTGATCTTTCATAGGCTTAACATCAGTGAATAAATGGTCAGAATTCAGATATTGCTCATAAAAAGTGCGAAATTTGGACAATGTAGGGTGTTTGTTATTAGACCCTCAACTAACTTATGCCTAAATGAACTTGTGTCCTCCTGAGTTATGACCCGGTGGTAGAATGAGGCATCTTTGAGTGAATGATGGCAATTTCCTTGTCCAGCAGTATCTGTATTGAGAATATGTATGATTTGCTTGTATTTCAACATTTGCAACCAGTATAGCCGTGTTACTGACATTCATGGCACCAGAGTATTGCTGAGTTGAATTTTCTCCAAGTTTCTGATTGGCTACTTGTTTTTTGAGTTCTTGTTTCTTTTGGTTCAAGAGTTCCCTGGAGTTTTTCTTATGGGCCATAGTTTAGTTTTGGGTCAGCTGAGCTTTCTTTGTTTATGTCCTTGTCACCTGTTTTTCTTCTTAGGTTGCCTCGGAGAAAGGACTGTTTTCTTTAGCTGTAAATCTTCAAGTAAGTTGAACATGTTTCGATCTCTGAATCACTTAAGCTCCAATTTTCTTCGTCATGATACTGAGTTGTAGTTGACACTAAATTTTAGTGATGCCGAAATCATCAGGTGCCTGGATCAACACACTACAGTATGGTATTCTATTTTGTTGGTAAAGAATTGACACCTGGCACATTGTTGCAACGTTTTGTGGATGGTGACGATGAGTTCCGCAATAGTAGGCTGAAGCTCATACCATCAGTTCCTAAGGTAAATATAGAATAATTAAATAGTGACATGCCGGATGGTGCTGAGTCAATTTTATGTTTCTATTAAGTAGTGCCTTTTGGGATTTTTATGTTGTTTTTCCTTTGCTGTGGCTATGTTCTTTCCATAAAAATGTTGTTAAAAGCACGTGAAGTGCTCACTTAAGCCTCAAGCTCTAATATGGTGTGATTTGTTTGGCGCTTAAAGCACTTTATTGTGTAACCAATAAGCGAGTTAAGTTGCTTGCTTTAATCCTGGGCAGCGATGGTGAAGTTTTATGGCCAAAGTTGTCAAAAGAAGTAAATGCATGAACCTACTACCAGCAAGGCAGCATGTACTGACCTTGACTGTGTGCGTGTTTGAGATAGCGAGTGACAAATGAAAGGTCTCGTCCACTCCTGCTTTAAACTTGCATACGATCACTAAATGGACACATTCAGACTAGGGGACTAGTATTCAAATCCACGGGCAGGGCAGGACAGGACGACAAGCATGCTCAACCTAACCTAAAGTTTGAGCTGTACTTTTCTTCTGCCAATCATTCTGTATTTGGGAAATACGTTGTCGTGCCCATGCATGCTAAAATTGTAAAGCCGGTTAAAGATTATAACTAACCTTTTGATTGAGATTGATTTCGTATGATGCGTTCTGCTCGTTGAATGATCTTTCAGCTTGTATGATTCTTGAAGATTAATTATTATTCTGGTTTGGTTCTTGCAGGGCTCATGGATTGTGCGGCAAAGTGTTGGAAGCACTCCATGCTTGCTCGGGAAGGCAGTTGACTGTAACTACATCCGAGGTCCCGATTACTTGGAAGTAATAGCTCTTTCCTGAATTTAGAGAGTTCTTATTCTTGTCCAGTAATCTGGTCTTGGAAACCAGGTACATTGACCTTTCTGAATCCTTCCCAGATTGACGTTGATATTGGTTCGTCGACTGTTGCCAATGGAGTTTTGGGACTTGTGGTTGGAGTGATTACGACTTTGGTGGTTGATATGGCTTTCCTTGTACAGGTATTATGCCCTTATTAGGGAGTTTATGGTACGCTTGGCAGTAAAACAACAGAAGCCTGTGAAACATATTGCTTTTTTGATTTCTTATTTGATGATATGTTGTGTACTAGTAATTTTTAGTATAAGGAGTTTATGTTGAGCTTATATGAAAACTGTTCCAGTACAAACGGAAACTACAAATGAGAAGAATATTCTTGCCTGGTAATTCTGTAACGATCTGCTTTCTTTCATTTTGACAGGCAAATACTGACGATGAGCTGCCAGAGCGGCTAATCGGTGCTGTCCGAGTTTCTCACATCGAGTTGTCATCTGCAATCACGCCGAAGTTGGAGCCCGATGTTTGATACCTTGTACCAGCAACCAAAAAGCTGAATTTCATTTGTAGCTATCTTCGTCTCATTAGCAAAGCATATATGACCGAAAATTCTTTGATCTGGTATACCAAGACTAGCATTGTTTTAGGTTAGGTTGGGGCTCTCATTACTGGGGATACCAAGGGGAAAGTGAAAGAACGTGTAGCTATATCCCTTGTTTAGTTTTTGTATCAAAGTAACTCAACAATGCGGTGAAATTATATCATATCGTGGAATCAGTACAGGTATTGTTTCAGCGCGTGATGACTTCTCATATTGATCAGCTATGATACGAATGCCTTACTCTTGACATCCATGTTCAAGGCACGAATGCTGTCTGCTTTGACTGGGATTGATTGAAGTCCTTTTTATTTTTTTCGCTCTCTTCCGTGGCGGAACTTTACATTATTTTTACATCGGTTTGCATTTGTAGCGGTTCTTGCCATGAGTTTAGTATGGACCCATTGAGGATATGGGAAATCGAGGTTGCTAATATATCGCTTTCGCCTACGGCTCCGCTAATTGTTTTGGCGTCTAACTTCATTGGGAAGCTTTCTCAATGCCGCACGCTTCTCCCTCATATCCAATGCCGCACGCTTCGAGTCGGGCCCGATGACAAAAGGGCGCTCCATTATTTTGAAGACTTTGCCCCAGATTCTGAGCTAATTTATAGCTTACTATAATTAGACTGCGCTATGCTGGTACCCTCACGGGATTGGAGTCAGTTTGATAATGATCGAGTGACACCCCCTTTTTCGACCAAATGAAGGACTGCCTACAAACTATTCCACCATGCACGGGTTTCTTGTATCCTTTCACAAATGTATAGAGATGAATGTCGTCTAGATGGATTTGTTTTGACGCCGGAAGTGCTAATTCCGGGCCTCGTATTTCGGGCTCCTACTATATGGGACCCTCATGCCCTCCTATTCGAAACTGTGGTTCTAATGGAAAAGAAGGATAAATTGAAGCGGAAGTTCTTGTGTTGGAGTAATGTGTATGAGGCCGAGTATCCACGATATCGAAATCTATGGGAAGAGTATGAGTACGAGGAAGAGTTAACTGAAGAGGAGAAAAAGTTAACTGAAGAGGAGATAGAGTTAGAGGATGAGGAGTATGAGGAGCCTAAAGAGCGTTATTTAAAGTCTCAGCCTCACCCGTTGTATTACAAGGGTAATTTTGAAAAGAATGATGTCGGGCTCGCGCAGTTCCGGATACAAGATAGATTTTTCAAAGACCGCGGCTTTGTGCGAAACAACGTATTTTTTTGGTACCCTCCAGACCCAGATCCATTCCTTAAACTAGTGAACTCGGCCTACTATTTCTCTTTCTTTTTACGTGTAGAAGAACCTGTAGCAAACTTCGACTTAGACTTCGACTTGGGCGTA
The DNA here is from genome assembly GCA_001925005.1 of Drosera capensis. Taxonomy (NCBI): domain Eukaryota; kingdom Viridiplantae; phylum Streptophyta; class Magnoliopsida; order Caryophyllales; family Droseraceae; genus Drosera; species Drosera capensis. The sequence goes on from LIEC01007528.1 coordinate 104,159, forward strand.
GACGACAGGCTGTTCGAGATGCCTTCTCTAGAGGAAGCCCACGAAGCAGTTAAAGCCCCACGTGATTTTGATGATTTTGGAAGGTCTTTTCAGTCAAGGCGGAGGCCGAAGAAAGAGATGATCGAGAAGAAAGAGATGATCGAATGGTTATTAGATCGCAAGAAATCGTTCCTAGCCAGCGCTTTAGCATCGAATGACTCTTTCGGTTCTAAGACTCTATGTGAGAGTTATGAGTATCTATCAAGTCTGCTACTATCTAACGAAAGGCTATTGGATCAAATCACAAAGACATTGTTGAGAAAAAGATGGCTTTTCCCGGATGAAATGAAATCTTTTTTCATGGAACAGTAGAAAGATTTCCCATT
>LIEC01007529.1:0-16451 GCA_001925005.1 Drosera capensis
AAAGATTCAAGTGGGAGAAGATTGTTGCCGACGAAAGGATAGTCATAGACCCGTTTCCTAGACCTACACATCAACTCCCGATCAGACTCTTACCTCACAAGATCTAAACCTAAGTTCTTCATCGTGTCATATGTAACCTTATACATGCATGGATATGAATACATATTGGGACTCTAGGCGCCGGAGCCCAGTCGAAAACATAGCATTATGCTAAAGATGATGTGTGTATGCTCAGACCATGACACTCACCATCTTTTTTTCCTCGAGGCTCACTCGACTATATATAAATAAATATGCACTATGGTAAACCAACTATGGATTAGATTGCGAAACAAATTATATCTTGTATCTACGGTACTTCATTCAATTATGTATCACCATTCAATATGGAAAAAAATGAAGCAACAAAAATGAACCCGAAAATGAAATCACAAAGTAACAATTATGTAGAATCTAATCTGATGAACCATAATTTCAACAGCAATGAATTGAAGATGGCAAAGAATCTCGCACTTACACATCCAAGTCTCAATTCAATAGGAGGACACACTATCGAGGCACCACTTAGTCAAAGAATTCATTGAATCAATCCACTAGACAACAAATATGAATCCTAATTGCAAATAGAATACTCAATTCAATAGCAGGACACACGATCGAGGCACCACTTAGTCAAAGACTTCATTGAATCAATCCACTAGACAACAAATATGAATCCTAATCGCAAATAGAATACTTGGACTAAGGGTCAAGTTGTTAAATTTTTCTTACATTTCCCCCACCAGGCGCCCCCATGTATCATATATGCCTTCCTAAACAGGACCTTAAATACTAAAAGAAAAACACCAAGACCTAAAAAGATTAAGTGAATATCAAAAATTGTGATCATTTTATTTTTATTTTTTTATATGTAACCGAATAAAGGAAAAGATTCTCCTAAGTCTCAGGTCCAAAAAATACATGATAAATACCGCCAAAGTCCAAAATTACGGAGGAAATTAAGTAAAGTACTCCGGATACAAAGTAGGGAAATGTGTATATAGCTTCCCCATCGGGGCTATCCCCCAACTGAGAGTAACTAGATGGGGAAGTAAAATTAATCCTTGTTCATACATGGATTGCCTACAAACTATTCCACCATGCACGACCTTCTTGTATCCTTTCACGAATGTATAGAGATGAATGTCATCTAGATGGGTTTTTTGTTATACGGGAAGTGCTAATTCCGGGCTCCTATTATATGGGACCCATTCCCTCCTATTAGAAACTTTGGTTCTAGTGGAAAAGAAGGATAAATTGAAGCAGAAGTTCTTATATTGGAGGAATGTGTATGAGGTTGAGGATCCACGATATCGAGATCTATGGGAAGAGGACGAGGAAGAGTTAACTGAAAAGGAGAAATTGTTAACTGAAAAGGAGATAGAGTTAGAGAATGAGGAGTATGAGGAGCCTAAAGAGCGTTATTTAAAATCTCAGTCTCACCCGTTGTATTACAAGGATAATTTTGAAAAGAATGATGTCGGGCTCGCGCAGTTCTGGATACAAGATAGATTTTTCAAAGACACACATTTTAGATGCAAAGTAGGAGATTATATTCTCTTAAAGGAAGAAGATGAAGTGGGAAAAATAAAAGCAAAATCAGGAGTATAAAACCATTCGCTACCTTCGTGATTAGAGTAATGAACACGACATTCATGTTCAGTATAATTTGTGAGAAAGAATTCATTGATAGTTTGACTAAATCACGATCATCACGTTTCATTAGACAAACACGATCTTCGTGTTCAACTCTTTTTGAAATCCTATGACCTAAGTATCCTAAAACTTTTTTGTCGAGCCTACCTTTCCCAAAACTTTTTTTTTTTGCGCTATATTTTTACAAAAAGTCCAAGCTTTAGATCCCCTTGAGTTTCCTAACTATTATAAATTCATGGCAAAAGCCCACCCATCCTACTGCAATACACTTGAGCAACAGCTAACATCAACATGGAGCTCTCTCTGACGTCCATGTTTGGTTACGCAACTCCTCTTCATTTTCATATGCTGACTTTTTGTACATGATGAGGCTTACAAAATCCATAACAATATGGAGAAGAGCAATTTTGTGCTTTTTATTGAGAAAAATTCAAACAATCAAAATGTTGTATTTTATATACGATGGTTGATGAAGTTGAGATTTTTTTTAATGGTGGTATATTGTTTTCTTAAAAAAAATTAACAATCAACTTTGCTCATACTAATTAATCAATGTCTATAAAGTTCGATCCAAGGTCATCAGATTTGAACATTATTGGGTGAACGACTTGTATATCGAAATATATGCATTGACTTTATATTGGATCTTGCACATGCATGCTTGTCGTGAAGTATCTGACCCTACATATTACACTCCAGAATTTAATTATAACGAGGAATAGTTCATACCTAAACTAGATAAGATAATCACTTACCATCGTCACCTTCGTTGCCAATGTGTGACTTATTATGTTTGGACTTTTTCTTATTGGACAAATCCATGAGCTCTATATCAAAGCTTTTTTGTAAAAATTTTGTCTATGGAAAAAAGTTATCGGAAAATACAGTTGGACAATGATAGAAATGAGATGCACAGATTTTTCGTGGGCAATGTATTCCAAAAAAAAAAAAAAGTCTCTATATCGACATATCAGAAAAGACTTTCCTAAGAATCAGATTTATTTAAGAAGATATTATGCACGTCTGGAAATACTTATTTTTCTCCACAACATCGTGAAAAGATTCAAATGGGAGAAACTGGTTGCCGATGAAAAGATAATCATGGATCCGTATCCTAGACCTACACATGGACTCCCAATCAGACTCATAACTCATGAAATCTAGGCCCAGTCGAAACATAGGACTAGTTTTTTAAGGTTGGTAGGTCTATGCTCAGACCATGACACTTTACCAACCATCATTTTCCTCAAGGCGCATTTGACTAAATATAAATAGATATGTACTCCCATGATGTAGTACATCAACTACTAACTATGAATTAGATTGTCAAACTAATAATCCCTTATATCAAGGGCAGTTTTCGTCCACTCGCAATGAACAAATCATTACGAGCAATCATCTACTCGATAATACACGTGACCTCACTAGTTGAATGTAGTTTAAAACCAGTACTCAGGGCCTAACAATTGCACCTAATTCAAACAGGACAAGCGCAACACATGAACAATAGATCGAACAATAGTTACCAGTTTGGATCATTTACATGTCGATTGCAACTACGCATTCCAACGACAAATCCACGCACAGCATAACCTGATAAAATCGAAGCCAATTTAGAATACTCATCGAACATATGATTGATTGCACTGATTCGTTGGATGCTATCATTTACAAGATAACAAACTAATGTTGATGATGAAGCCACATCATTGATTGATAATATTTAGGCTTGTTGTAGGGGAATTTCCATCAAAACTAATGAATAACCAAAAAATAACAAAGTTATTTTGATTGCTAAATATAGCATGCAATTTAACAAAATGTAAAATTTGTCTTGGAAGAGCATTGGAGTGGAACATTCTGACTATGCTTAGGCTTTTAGCTAATGCATTGCACTTGTTGTTCTAACCTAAACATTAACAGGACGAGTAGCAAAGAGACTCACCATAGAAATCAAAACCGAGATGTGATCAACGAGAACGGAAATCGAAACGAATTGTGAAAACCCTAAAATGGATGAATGCACTGTTCGCAATCTCCTACTCCATGGAATTTTTTTGGAAGTGTTGTTTGATTGTTCTTGGGCTGTGTTGGATCAATCTGATGGCTGTATGGCATGGGCCGGAAAATGGGTCCATTGGAGCTGGATGGAACCGGTACTACCCAATGGGGTCTCCCATTATGAATGATCTAACCCTACAACAACTATGATTCAAAATGATAAATGGTTACAGAAAAAATTTAAATTGTTACAGAAAAAGTTATAATTTTTTTAGATTAATCAAATAAAAAATATTATGATTAATATGGGACGGAGACAATACATCACCATAAAAAATCACAAATATTGAAATATAAAAAAATATCGTCATTGACTGGCCCTTCACTACTCAATTTTTATTTGGAGAGAGGTGTCTTGTTTGTAATAACATGCATATTAAGTTATCAACCACACCTACGATTGTGAAACTAATAATCCCTTGTATCTCCAGCAGTTTTCGTTCACCCTGCTACCAACCACGATTAAAAGTGTTGACAGAACACACAATAGCCAGTTATAGAAGAAGCACACGATGAACAAATCATTAAGAGCGATCATCTACTCGAAAATATGGAGCAGGACTCATTAGTTAAATGTAACAAGCATCTACGACAACAACTATCCAAATATACTGTCACATACAAAATATGAAAAAAAACGAAATATACATGATTGATCATTTTCTGATGCTATCCGATTTACAATTAAGAGATTTTTCCTGTAACAAGGGACCAACACAAGAATAATAAATACAGCAGATCGAACCAAGACTTGCCCGTTGGGATAATCTACATGTCGATTGCGATTATACATTCCGCCGACGATTGAAATCAACGCACAACATAACCTGTTAAAATCGAAGCCAATTTAGAATACTAATCGCACACATGATTGATCGAACAGATCAACTGAACACACTGAAATTGAACAGACTAGTAGAAAAAGAAACTCACAATGAAGTATTCAGGTGCAAAGCCCTAATTCAATTCAATCAACAAAAAATTCGAATTGGAATGGATCTTGAAAACCCTAAACGGATGATGCATTGTTCGCCGTCGCCAAATTTTCGGATATGTGAGTTGTATTGTGGGGTTCTTTTGGTCGGTCGTTGTTTATGCAACGGAAATTGGCACATTTAAATCAAAGGGGTCAAATGGGAATCGCAGGTGATGCAAAAGAAACACTCCTTCCATAAATTACAATAATATATATTTTAATAAATTTATTTAATTAATTTAAATTTTTTTAACATATGATAGACTCTATGCTATATATTTTTGTTTAGTATAAAAATAAATTCAACTTTAGTCGTTTAGTCAATTAAAATACCTATCATCGTAATTTATTTGAGACGGGAAAAAAAATTATAAATACCCTGTGATGAGGAAAACCTTGTAACAGTTTAGTGCCTGTTACAAGCAGCATAAACCTTGTAACCCTGTTACAGTCTGCCAATCTATTACTTGCACATTTCTACTGAACACCTGATACTGTTTATGTAGGACGGGTTCCATGAGCAAATGGATATCTATCATGCTAATGGGTATAGCAGTTGACTCGAGTAAATTTGATGGATTAATTTTTTTTTTCATGCTTTTTATTTTGTTTTTTTAAAAGGAGAAAAAATTACTATCTACACGTGTTGAAATAGAAATGAAACCAATAATTTTCATCTACACTTAAATTTCGAATAGAATTTGTTGTAAAAACAAAATAATTAATACATAAGGTTTGAACAAGAGATCGTTTTTTCCTTCTCAACCTTTACATGTTAACTGAAATGAATGCAATTTTTACAGTTCGGGACAATTCTTGATCATTTGATTTGATTATCAATGTTGGTGGTGTTCGAGATGCCATTTTGGATTCGAAGGGATTATGTGGTTAGAATTAGTTATGGTCCTGATTGAGATGAGCATCATGGTCCTGATTAATCCCTTATAAAGGAGAGGAAAGTCAACTTCCTGTCTCCAAATTAGGCGAAAAGGTTTCCATTTCCGGTTGCATGTTTCGGCTGTATGTTCTTGCTGTAGGTTTGACAATGTAACCTGGTCGATGTTTTGTGGGTCGATCTTGTGGTTGTTGCTTACTGGTGCCAACCAGTGTGCTTCCTGGTTGTTTTGCTTGATCTGGAGCTAAGGATTAAGTTTACAAAGTCTCTGCTTCGATTTCTCTGGTAAAGATCTGCATTATTGAATCTTTTCTGATGAATGCTCGAAGAAGAATGGCGTATGAGGTTAAGTTTGAAAGAGTTTGTTCCTATTTACATATCTCTTGTCAAAAATGCTGCTGTACTAGCTTTGGTCTTCTGCTATTCTCAGACTTGGTTATGGGAAGGAAACTGGGTACTGAGATGATCTGAATTGATCCTAAAACATTGTCAAATTAGTTGGAAATTGAAAATATTTAGCTTGGTTACTGAAGGCTTATCTTTAATTTGTTGTTGTTACCGTGCTTTTCCTGTGAACTTGGACCTTTGATATTTTTCTTAATTAGATTGGTAAACCTTCGGATGTTTGGACTAACCATAAAGTTCATGTCCCAGGTGAGCCTGTTGCGGATGTAGCCAATGGATGAGTTCAGCGTCCATCATGGACTGCCAAGAGGACAACAAGATGCCTAAACCAACTCGGCTACTATCCAAGTGATCTCTACTGGAGACCCTTAAATCAACGAGGCAACAAGAGTGCATTTCTTGAGCTGGTTTTTGTGTCAAATGTTCGAGATGTTTGATTGTTGCTAGTTCTCTTTCAACTTGCAGCGGTCTTTTTTCGGCATTTGCTTTCTATCGTTCGGGGAAGGTACTTTCTTTGTCTGAAGACTCTTTAATTAGCATGGTCATATTACTATGATGGATGTCGTGTTGATGAGAGCGTGCTGACTGCTGAGTTATTTAAGATGTTCGCCTTTCATTCATAGTAATTATGGGAGTCGTCATCCTTAATAACCTGCTGTGTACTGTGTAGCAGACAATGAGCACATTATCTTGTTGGATCTTTTATTTTTTCTATAATAGTCGCGGTTTCACTAAATAGATGCCCAGTTTTCTAAATTGCAGGGAGATGTGGTACTCACTCCTTGTCGAAATAAATGAAACGGTTTGATTAGTCACGGGATTTTATATGAGGATTAAATTTGATTAATATATTGTGTTTTTTTATGATGCTGGGTTAATATGAAAGTATGTGAGAAAAATTAATAGGGTTGTGATGAGATAATATATTTAATTTAATATAAATTTAAATTTAAGTTATGAAATAAAATAAATATTATATATATTTTGGGATAATCTAAAAAATATTGTATATAATATGAGACGAAATATATATTTATTATGATATGGTCCATAGTCCACATTGAAAAAGTACCTCAACTGGATCAGGACTCTTACTATTTAAAACGTAAATTAGACGATTCACATTGCCACCTCACTCCTACGAGGACGACTATGTTTATTGATGGTAAACCTAATATAGATATTTTCCCATGATCTGCCGATGTGTACGTATGGTTGTTCTTCACTTTTTTGAACCTTGGGAGAGCTGTACTCAACATCGACTCGCAGTGGCATCCATCAATTAGTGAGCGGGACGAATGCATGTTATTCCAATTTCCTGCTAGAAGGCTATCCAAGTATCTTAATCCATTTGATCGTTTTAATGTGAACTGGTTTTGGTTTCTGTATGGTCATAATTGCGAATACCTTCAGTTTTTCTGCGTTACTCAGAACGTTCATTGCCTGCACGTGTTCTGATTTGGATATAATTAGTAGAGCTTGAAACTTTGCTGGTGCATTTGAAGTGAGTAGTAGCACTCATCAATAGCCATTAGACTGTGAAACGATTCGTTTGCATCAAGAAATGGTTCGAAATCATTTGTTGTTGGATGGTTTTGCAGGTGCTCGAATGCGAAGTCTTCTTATTACTTGACCTGGTACCTGTATCCCAGTTCTGGACTATCATCCAACCCGACATTCGCAAAGCTTTATCCATTTCGATGTTTTCATAGTAGCCATCTTTCCACGGGGCTGAGATCCAGAATCTGCGAACGAGTTCGATGAAGAGCAAAGTCAATCTAGAGATTCGTGGTGAGCTCTTAGTTTCGCATGCACATTCAGCCAATGATGTTCATTGTTTAGAACACACTCAAAGTTGTAGTGTGGATCATCTCCATCACCTCACTCGAAATTGTATTGTGTGTGGGTTGATGTTTGGTTTGCTAGTACTGGGGTCGTAGTAATTTTTTTCATATAACAATTCGCAACAGGTTTGTTATTTGAACTCCAAGTTTGCTGTCTAGGGATAAAATGGTTATATCGGTAGTTATCCAACGGGAAATGGTTATATCCATAGGTATCGAACGGGACCAACCCGGTTGATTCAACCACATGAACCATCACCCAATACCTTGATTGGGTCGGTTCGTTTTAAAAACCAGATCTACAATTGATTTGATGATATCTGGATGGTTTCACCGGTTGAACCAATAATTTCCTAATTTAAGGTAAATGTGTTAATCGGATGGGTTTGGATTAATTGGTTCGGTTTTTTTGTCGGATCAGTTTTTACAATACAAAATCAAAACTGTTTATTAATTGGTTTGATTTTTAAACAGTGTTTTATTTGCACGGTTTATATACAGAAAAGAGAAACAGCAACAATACGACAAAAACAAATTCAAATCAATCATTTTTTTGTGTGTGTTGTTGTTGTTCATGAGCAGCTCTTTTTTACCGTTATATATATTGTTCATTAAAATAACTTCATAGATTTTTACTACACATGCTTACAAAAATAAATTGAATATATCGAGTTAAAAAAGAACATTAATTATAATAAAAATATACGAATAAATGATTTTCTTACCAACCAAATAAAAACTATTCGATCAAAAAAGTATAAACTATGACTGAATATTTTTATTTTCATTTCTAACAAAAAAAAATGCAAAGCAAAGCAATACCCACAATTCTAAGGATATTAGATTATCTTAGGTTTAAAATAATGTTATGTGTTTAATATAAAAGTTTGATAATTTTATTTAAAATAATTATAATAATTAATTTTAAATGATTCTATAATCGATTAATCGGTTTATCATCGATTTCTCGATTCGATTCGTTTCTAAATCCCGGTTTCATTTTTTAAATCAAAATCATAATTTAATAATCGATTCGATAAATTTCAATAACGTTCGATAATCGATTCGATTTTCGTTCTATATCTTAGCCGGGTCAACAGTTGATCCGGGTCTAATAATGGTTATATCAACTGGGTCAATATTAAAATAAGAAAAGAGTTGAACATTTAACAGGGGTATAATAGAGATTGGTGTTACTTTAATTTGTACCCTTCTACCCTATGACACAGAGTCCTGATCTCCAATTTGTCGTTGGTTCCCAAATTTCCACGTTCAAAGTCCAAAAAATCAATTCAAAAAAGCAACTTTTTTTTTCCCCATTTCTTCGCTTCGAAAAGCAGCAAAGATGAAAAAAGTGAAATTAAAAAAAGGAAAAAATTGAAATGAAAATAAAGCCAAAAAGAGAACAAAGAGAGCAAGACGACGTCGTGGCATAGTACAGTTGTCCCATCACCTACTGCACACTTTGACCACAGAGTCATCCTCAGCTTGTGCCTCTTTTGTTAATCATCATTAATTTTAAATATTATTAAATTGGTTTGTCTTCCCAAAAATGGTAAAATCTTCTAACTATTCCTTTAACCCGAAATTCAAAAATTTTAATTTTCGAATAAAAAACGAAATTTAGAGGATAACTGGTCGTGACGGTCGCTCCGGGCAAGATCCCAGAAACACGTGTGCTGTACACGAGTTTCCAGGCTTCAACTACCGGCAATACCAAGCAAATCACCACTATTTTCTTTATTTTCTCCTTTTTAAGATCATAAAATCTTCTACTATTTTGACCAAGCAAATATTAAAATTGATGTATTATCTTCATCTTATATAGTTTATAATTTTTTGATTGAATATGTACATTAATTCAAAATTTGATACATGTGTAAAAACGGATCAATTTTTTTTGTAAGTTACGTATTTTAATCTAATATAGATTCCGGAATGATAAGATATGATTTGATATAAAAAACAAGAATTATATTTATATGTATAAAATAATACAAAATATGTACAAAACGATATGGGACGGAGAGAGTATCATTTTATTTATAATATTTTTAGTGTCGATTTAAAATATATGCAACATATAAATATTGATAAATTTTTATTATAAAAAATATCAAATCGTTATCATACACATTATTAATTTCTTTCACATATGTCATAATAAATCATAAAAGTATTGATTTTATAATTAGATCAATCAAAATTTAACCCACAAATAAAACCTCGTTCCGAAAAAAACCATTGTATTGAGACGGATAGAGTATTTAAAAAAAAAACCAAAATCTTTTACTAGTAAAAACGATTTAAACGATTTGAAGTTTGATTTGTTTTAAAGGATATCGAGTCAAAATTTTGAGAACTTTATGTATAACATGACATGCATGATTAAGTTGATTTTTAAACATATCATTTTGTATTAGTTAATCTGAAACTTTTATATATATTTGAATTTTTTTAAGTAGAATATATCTGAAACATTAGTTTAAGGAAATAAATACTTATTTTGTTTCAAAATAAATAAAATATTACATCATTATTATATTATTCAACATATCTTTTGAATAGATTAGTTATTTATGTTAACAATATAAAAAAAATTACATTACGGATTTAAGAATAAAATATATAACTTAAACTATTATCCATATTTTATAATAATTTTATATGAAATATTATTTAATCATCTTTCCAATCATTCCTAATACATCCAATTTTATTATATTATTATTTTTATTTTTATTTTTTTTTGGGACGAGAGGGAGTTGTACATTTGACCCGGGAATTCTCATGGATTTTTTTCTTTTTTGAAATAAAAAAATCAGTTTACTCCTACAGTATATCTCTTAGCCGATCTCACTTCTCAGACTCTCAGGATCAGCCCAGGTCAAGCACTGGCCACACACAGCCACTGCTTCACCACAACCAGCTTCCTCTATCTACTCCTCTCCCTTTCTTGCCCAGATATGGCAAATCTAAAGATCTGAACTTCCACAAAAATCATCAATTCCACTGCCATTAGGGAACATTTTCCATCTGGGTTTTGCTTCAATTTCACAATTTCAATTTCAATTTGTGATTTTTTGGGTGTTCTGTTGATCTGGTTTGTTTTGATTTTGATTGTTTGAATAGTGTTAGTGGGTAGGGTTTGTGGTGGTGCAGAATAAGAAGAATAAGCAGGAAAAAAGGATTTTAATTAATCAGTGGGATTATTATTGCTAGTAGTAAAAGATACCCTTTTCTCTCTCTCTCTCTTTCACAGTCTGTTTGATTCTTTCTTGGTTTGATGATGAAGAATGCTGACCCATTTTTGACCAAAGATGAGCCCAAAATGAAGAAAAGCTGTCCCCTTTGATAGCTCTTGCTTTTGTTGTTGTCAATGTGAGTTTTTTTTTTAAAGAAAACAATTTCTCTTGGGTACGTCTCATTGCATTACATTACATCTCCTCTTTGGCTCCTTGGCTTCACTTTTCTTACACCTTTTCCTCCGCACGCTTCACTCACACACTCACTCTCGCATAGAGGAGGAATGTGATGTATCTCACTCAACCTTGAATGCCATGTTCCCATGTTCTGTTGTCTAGCACATTGAGACTATCATTATCTCATCTAGGATTTCATATATTCATACACACAAAAAATGCCTATGTTGATGCCCACCAAGCTTGATGTTACTAATGGTGGTGGGGGGCATGTGTTAGATCTGGAAACTGCAGTGAAAGATGGGATCTTGGGTGGTGTTGGTGTTGGTGGATGTGGCAATGGTGGTGTTGGGACAGTGGAGAAGCTGGATCTGAGCAAGATGATTGAGGAGCTTGTTAATTCAATTGAGGTACCCACTGTGTTCATATGTCCAATTTCATTGGAACCAATGCAAGATCCAGTGACCCTTTGTACAGGACAGACCTATGAGAGGTCCAATATCCTCAAATGGTTCTCATTGGGGCACTTGAGTTGTCCCACAACAATGCAGGAGCTTTGGGATGATTCTATCACCCCGAACAAGACGCTCTACCATTTGATCCACAGTTGGTTCTCAGCGAAGTATTTGGTGATGAAGAAGCGGTCCGAGGATGTTCAAGGGAGGGTGTTGGAGATTCTTGAGTCATTGAAGAAGGTTAAGGGTCAGCCTAGGGTGCAAGCTCTCAAGGAGCTTAGGGTTGTTGTGGCGAATCCTTGTTCGGCTAGGAAGACGGTGGAGGACAATGGTGGGATTGGTTTGATGAGCTCGTTGCTCGGTCCGTTCACTAGCCACGCTGTCGGATCCGAGGTGGCGGGGATTCTTGTGAATCTGTCTCTTGATGAGGAATCCAGGTCGAATCTGATGCAGCCCGCTAAAGTTTCATTGATGGTTGATATGTTGAATGAGGGGTCGGTTGAGACCAAGATAAACTGCACAAGATTGATAGAGAACTTGATGGAAGACGATGATTTCGAGTCGCAGGTCGTGTCAAGTTTGAGTCTGTTGGTCGGATTGTTGAGGCTGGTGAAGGATAGGAGACACCCTAATGGTGTATTGCCAGGACTCTCATTGCTCAAAGCCATTAGTGCACTAGAATCAGTCAGATGTTCAATGTTGAGCATTGGTGCTGTTCCTCAATTGGTTGAGCTATTGCCCGGTTTGCCTCCCGACTCCCTTGAATTGGCGCTTGCGATCCTGGTCAATCTTTCTAGCCTTCGCGAGGGTCAATTAGCATTGAAGGATTGTCCTAGGATGATTCCAAACTTGGTCAAGTTGTTGATGAGAGTTTCCGAGAAGTGTACGCAACTAGCATTGTCAATCTTGTGGGTGGTGTGTAAGCTAGCGCCTGAGGAATGTGCTCCGGCTGCAGTTGAAGCAGGGCTTGCAGCGAAGCTTCTGCTCGTGATCCAGAGCGGCTGTAATCCCACATTGAAGCAACAATCTGCCGAACTATTGAAGCTGTGCAGTTTGAATTACACCGCTACGATCTTCATCTCCAAGTGTAAGCTGACAAGAACAATGCAATGACTGCTAGAGAATGTTCCACATTGTCTTTATTCCTCCACGGCCCGGCAGGCAATGTCACCTCTGAAAAATTCCAGCTAGTCGTGCAGTCCACTGGCCACAACGTGGATCAGTCAGAAGATTGGTCTCTGCTCTAGAAGTAAGGCGATAAGTGCCACTATTCAAAATGCACATATTCATCCCAGGAATAAGAATTTCATTGATTGTGGCGGCATACTTGTTCAGTTCAACCAAAGTCAGGAACGAGATTCGATAGGCCGAGTTGAAATCAAAAACCGAAGGAGACTGGTGAGATTGGAGCACTAAGGATCGGATCATCGGTTATGTTATTATATGATTGTAATTAAGGGTTGGTTTGCTGTTATTTCTTGATTTTTGTACCTTGTTCACCATTAATGTCCAAGATTTTCCTTGATTGTTGGAAGTTTTTTCGATGTGGAATGAAATTCCTATGGGTATAGGCCTCGGAAGGTCCCCTATCTCAAATGCTAGAGTTATCTGTAAAGGGTTCTTAACTTTTAAGCTTTCACTTCAGCATTTATTCAGCTTCGTGTATAATGCAAGATTCTGTTTCTTTGTTCTCTCTGGCTTAGTAGCTTAGCATTGGCTTTGCTAGTATTTTTCCCTTTGTCATGATGCAAAGCTAGGGTGAATTGTGTAGTGGTTTGCAGCTTCTTTTTCAACGGCGCCAGGTCTTCTTATTTTCCTATTTCAGTCAGTTCTGTGATTGATCATGCTGATCTGCTGCTCCTTGGTTTGGTTCACTGCGGTGCGGGTTGAGAACATTCGATTGTAGGACAACTCAAAATTTGCTCTGGAAGAGCGGATTAGTTGGATACAACAGGACTTATGCAATGCAAAATAAGAATTTGAAAATTTCAGTTTGCTGATCTGATGAAAGTTACTGAGAACTAAGAAAATATGGGGTGTATGTAAATGGGGTTTCGATGTCATTCTATGATATCTCAGATCTCATCTTTGTTTGCTAATACTGTTCACCTCATTCTATGAAAATATATTTTTCACTTGAGATAAAAACCACTAACTGCACAGTGAAAATTACTCTTACTTATCAAGTAGTGATGGGGGTTGATGTTTAGTTGCTTGAGAGAATCATCACAATCACCTCAACCACAAAATGGGTAATGAGGTTAATGATGAGATGGCCACTTAGCAAATGCAGCAAATGGGAAGCAATTATTATGCTATAGAACTTTCATTCTTTTTCGGTCCACATTTTTGGTTCACAGCAATGAATTGATTGGCATTGAAAATCTGTCTGCTGTCAGTTTTCTCATCTCCACCTCATCAAAAAATTAAAAGGGTCTGTTTGTAGGGAAGCAAAGCTTAATAAAAGAAGCAAAAGGAAAAGGTTTGGGTTGAATGAGTGCTTTCAGCATTGATTTTAAGCAGTTCTTTTGCCTTTTGGTATCATAATAGTGAAGAAGAAGCTGTCATTATAGTAAGAAACTGTACATTCCCTCTCTGCCTTCTTCTATCCATCAACTTTTTGCCAACAGCCAAACGGTGGTCTCGACGATGATAACCCTGATGTAGAAATTCACAATGTTTAAAGAGTTCACGATACAAAGATTAAGTTATCTCAGTTATTCATGAATCAATCTCGTGTATATACCATATAACTTTGTAGCTGCGCCCCAAGTCTATTTCCTAGCTCGGGACCTCGTCGTGTTGCTTGGGTTATGTGGTTTAGTTGTTCAGATGTGCTTTGTTGCTTCTATAGCTCGTGCATATCGTGGAGGTCTAGTCCTTGTTTATCAAGTCTACTTCTCAGGAATAACTCTTTATCCATCTATAATGAAGTCCATGATTGTTGTCTTGTTTTTTCGATAATTAAAAGTATATCATAGTCATGTGCATCTCATAAAGCGGGAGATTTAACTTGTGAGATATTTAAAAAAAAAAAAAAAAACATATCTCCTCGAGCCCCTAGCAAATCTCCAAATCCATGAACTCCTGGATAAGCAATCTTCATCCGTTTTGTAAAAGCAGCACCACCATGAGAATACACCACACCCGAATCCACCATTGTCCGGACTCAACACCATCGCCTTGTTGGCATAGGCACGTATCCAACATTGTAAACACACTCCGAGTTTAAACATAGTTTGACCATTTCTTTATGTATCAATACCATAAATAATTCCACAAAATCATGTTAAAAGATGAAACACGACATTAATAATAAAATCATGTTGAAAGATAAAATTCAAATAATTTAACATCTAATAATCCTATTCATATTCTTACATAGATAAATATATTTCAATAGCTCAATTACAAGTCATTTTTACGAATGATGTTGGTAACGAGTCATCTATTTATCTATTTTCCAATTCCAATGAATTAATTCATCTTATGTTTTTAATCCAAATCCTATTTCTAACTTCACCTCCACCACCACCACCACCCGGCTTCGCCATCGGCCATCACCAGCCATCTTTCCCGTGATTATAGGACTTGGATTGTCGGCTGTAAACTTCCATCCAACATATGTGGTGTTTTCATTGTCAGCTATTGGAATGTGGGGAAAGATTAATCATGGACCAAAGTTTTAAGAGGGTGGATTTGATTCAATGGTGTTTATATGATACTGTAGGATGCACTACAACTGGCAATCCTGCTCCATGATTATCACTACACTTTAATAGACAGAACGCAAAGAACTTTGAAAATACTACTATATGCAAATGGGAAAACTGAGCTAGCTTTTGTAATTACCACCATAAGCTAAACTTATGGGCAATAATCAACATTATACTAGCAGTTTTTGCACCTTGTCGCATGCCGTTCTGACGAATGGGACAGATTTAATGACAAGGTATAAATAATCAAATCAAATAGCTGTATGAATTTCTATGCGTTCTCAGCTGTTTTCCCTACTTCTATTTTATGCGAAGCACATATCAAGGTGGAAAAAAAAAAAAAAAAGCTTAGTATTGACTTCATCGCATAAAAAATCTCACCTCCCCTAACTTCCAACCACCAGAAAAAACAATTTCTTCCCCAAATATCGCCCTCAAAACCCTAGAAACCCAAGATTCGATCAACCCCATCGATCCCAATCGAATTCTCAATCCCTTCTATGGATTTTCAATTGATCCAAAAGGGTATCAAATTCACTCGCCGTCGTCGAAAATGGCTGATCCTAGCCACCCTCTTCGGCGCCTCGAGTTACACCGCATACAAGCTCTACCATTCCCCTTCAATCGCAGCCAAGCGCCGCAAACTCCTCAAACTACTCGGAGCTTTCGTGGCCGTGATCCTGTCCGTTTCTGATTCCGCCGAGTCGATTCGTATCGTTTCAAGGGATTTGAATGAGTTTCTGAGGTCGGATTGTGATGAGATTCCTAATAGTTTGAGGCAGATTTCAAAGATTGCGAGGTCGGAGGAGTTTGACAAATTGTTGAGAGATCTTTCTCGATCAATCATAATCATAATTAAGAAGAAAAGAAAGATCATAGGATAAAACATATATGATGAGTATCTAGATTACATCTGACATGAAAAAAAATAAAAATGAAAAATGGAGAAAATAAAAATAAACGGAAAACTTTATCTGTTATA
>LIEC01007530.1:0-32841 GCA_001925005.1 Drosera capensis
GGGGGGAATTTTTTTACCTTATCCAATAGGAATTTACCCCTAAATAAACTTACTTTATTACCCAAAAGGATTATTTTATTTTATTTTTCTCGCATTTTACTGCGTTGCCGAAAAAAAACCCTAGAAACACGAAATTGTCCGAAATGGGAAATAAATCGAAGAAAAATGGTACCTGTTGGGACCTTCAATGGAATCGCCGACGCTCCCATTCACACCAAAGCTATCATCCTACACAATCCCAAACTTATCATTAATTATCATCATGTATTATTATTATTCCATCGTGATATCTATCTAGAGCTGAATCTTCCATCGAAGAAAAAATAGTTGCATCTCTGAATGAAGGGAAATGTATGTATCCTGAATCCAATTTGGATATTCAGAGATGAATATTTAGAGCAAATGTATGATAGAAAAAAACCCTATCCGAATGCGAGAAAGGAAATGGAATTGAACATGATATTTAAAACCCTAGATATTATATAGTGCATATATATGAGGAGAAATAATAAGAGGCGAACTAACAACATTACTAAATAAAAACGATGATAATAAATTGATGCAAAATGAAATTTTGAAGAATGATGATGAGAATCGATGGAGTGACCTGATATGGAGAAGAGACGAAGAGATCCCAAGGGGAGCGGTTGAGGAGACAGACGTGAGCCTGTAGAGTCTCGGGTGGGATCGAGGATGAACCAACGATCTCGCTCGCAGTTAGCTTCTTGTTCTTCCTTATCCTCATTCTCCTCTCCTTATGCTTCTTCTTGCTGCTGGTGCCGTTGGTGTTCGCTGCTTCTTCTTCGAGTTGGGTGTTTCTTTCCTCCTCTCTACGCTCTCCACACTGGTTTTTATTCTGTTCTCTGGTTTTTTATTTTATTCGTCGCAGATCTATTACAGGAAATTGATTTGTTCTTTTTTTAAAAAAATAAAAATTAACTGGGCCGTGTTTGGTTACTCTGGTATTGGGATTTATCATTATGCGGGTGTCTCGGTTTTGTCCCTGTGATGAGTGTGTAACTACGAAAATGTTTTAACTTATGTTTTTTTGTGTGTGAGATGGCAGTGAATGTGATGAGTGTGACGCATGCACCAGAACTGAAATGTAAGAGCACTTAGCATTAAATTAGGTAAAATAGAGATTTTGTAAAAGAAATAAAGTAAAGTAATAATGTGATAAAAAAATTAAAAATAATATTGAAAAGATGTGTTGAAATTTATATTAAAGTGTAAAGTTATAGTGTGAGATATAAAAAATCGATAAAATTATCATATTATTGTAACATTCTTTATTCTTATAAATCAATTTAATATAATATTATGTATAATGAAAATTTACTGTAATATTATGTATACTAAAAAATGAAAACATTTTTTCCAAAAAAAAATAGAAATTCCAATGCAAATGCTCTAAGGATTACTCCGAGTAGATTATGGTGAAATTAATTATCTCAAATGCCTTCACTATACTCAGCCACTTTGAGAATATACATATATGCGTGAGTAATAGCTCATATGTCAACCTAAATCCATGCCCCTTTGATTGATAAGTTTTTATGTGAAATGAAGAAAACAAATAATGACATGATTTTCCATACTGTACATTTCAAACAAGTAACACTAGTATATTTTCCTACTTAGGAAACTCCATCATTTCGGTTTTTCTAGGTATTTTTATTATTTCCTCGCTCCAGATGCACAGCATAACCTGCAGAAATAATGTTTTATTTTTTTTTAATGTTATTTTTTTAACCATTGGATTGAGATAATCAATGATCCACAATCACCAAAGCACAACAACGTGGATTTTGAACAGTAGACGATCCGCGTCCTTGGAGAAGTGGTAAGATTTTGTTCAATTAAGTATAATCTATATACCCTTGAAAAGTAGTACTCCATTAGAGGGTAAAAGTAAAAGAGAAAGTCGATATTAAAATAAAATGACATGATATAAAATTAAGGTGAGAATTCCTAATAATGTAACTTTATCAACTTAATATTTCTAAAATGAAAAATATTGACACTAAAAAAATATTACAAACATTATACGGCACATTAATTCAACAAAATGATGCAAATTTTATTGAATAGAGGTAAAATTGATGAGCATATCCAATTTATCCGTTCATGATAAACAGCATCACCTGTGATTAACATGTGACAAGTCATAAAATTCCAACAATCACCACCGATCTCTTATTTATCGTAACTTAAAACCAATCCAAAGACTTCTAACAATATAACAGTGCTCAGAATCGTGTGTTGCTCGGCGAATTTCAATTTCTTTGCCTTTCCTCATCTCCACCCAACGGTCTCTCTCATAAACCCTTTTATTTTTTTTCTTCTTCAACCAATCGCCAAAAAAAATTAAAAAATTCACTACATTATTCCGCACACATAATTCTCATCGACTGATCGTACTTTTCTAGTCGATGAATCAATCGATCGATCGATGCTCGTCGTCGGTGTTGCTCGCTTGAAGAGATGGAGCTATTTGACAGGTTCGGGATTTCTGATGCTATAACATATCATCAGTTTATTCTGCATGTTCCTGGATTTGATTATGCATTTGGTGCGAATTTGAGGTGCTAATTTGAGAACTGGTTGGTATCAGTAAGAGTGAATCTCTCGACCATGGAATCGACTATGAAGTTCGACGTGAAAACTATTTGAACTGCAGCAGAGTTTCGGTGTAGATTATTCATCTTCTGGCTCGCACTGTTGTATCTATCTACGGTATCGTTACCAAGAACTTTATACAACTTTTTGAAATTCTGGTGATGCTTTGCATCGTTGGTCAGTGGCTGTTTGATTTTTATGTGGTTGTAATGAAAATGAACTACCAAACCAGAGAAATAACACTTAGATCTGGGACATAATTCTTGTTTATTTTATGTACTTCAAACTTGTAATCACCCAATACAAAACGATACTAGGAACGAAACAGAGTGACACGACGAAAAAGATGCACGATAGAGGCACGCTATAACAGATAGGCTTCCATCTCGAGGATGAAAGCCGTTACAAACTGACTTTACGTATCTATAGTGGACGCTCTACCAGCTAAAACTGATGGCTTCGAAATGAAGATTCTTAGCCAAGCTAGACGAACAAATGGTTGCAACTTCGTGCCTCATGCTCTTAGGGCCGCAAACCAGTACTCCGATGCTCGTCCCCTTACAATCGAATAACAGTTCTGCAAAATCAAGAATCGAGAAAAATATCAAGTTTTGTGATTTATGATCCAGGTATCGGTATTTTTTTCCAGGGAATAGTGAGATCGTGTGGATTCGATCTGTGCCCATGAAGAAGAGGTTGCCTTTTGACTTTTTTTATATAGATTGGATAATGCAGAATATATTTACTTGTGGATATGTAGACAGTAGACTTACTCTTGAGGTCAGGTCGTTCGCCATAGTGGATGTTGGTAGATTGGACGATAGATTGGTGAGGAAGACTTTCAAGCTCTGCATCACCATTAGAAGCATAAGATTCAGGAGTTGTTCTTGGCGACATTCCTTTCATGTGATTAATCTGTGTCGTTGCCGTTGCGTTTCTTTTCTTTGTCCAGTTCACAGCCAAGCTACTTGTCCCAGAAATACATACGCATATTAGCAGAATGTTCAAAACAGATCTTGTGGATGATGAGAAGATCTTGTTGGTGTTGTGATCGATCGGGTAAATGTAGAATCGTGTCAGGATTCCCATAAATAGGAGGAAGGCGACAAAGGAGGATGAGATGATTGCGGCGAGCCATAGCCATCCGTTTTTGCCTAGGATAGGAGAAATGGGTGCATCACAGGCTGTTGGCTTAAACCGAACTGTTTGAAGCTCCTTGATGTTTTCTTTTGTTGGTTGCTCCTTATCTCTTGTCACATAAGCCTCCATTTGCAATTCCAGATCCGAAATATCAGCCGGTACACCGGAGATAGGGAGGAGGAGATCCAGCATAGATAGATCTGAAGACTTCTTGAACGCTGTAATAAGCAGGAGCTTTGGAATTTTCCATTTCAGTTCCGTTTTCAAATGAATCAACTCCCGGATCATAGAGATAAATGGCGTAATACCACTGCCTCCAGCTATCATCACCAGGGTGTCGTGCCTGTGCCACAGCAAATAGGTCATGGGTCAGTACTTCTACTATGATCAGCTCTAGTTCCTCTTTATTATTATTATTATTATTATTATTATTATTATTATTATTATTATTATTATTGCCGTAGCCAATTGTTTCGTGCCTTAAAACGTTATTATGATGGTCTGGTCTCAAATCCTGTTAGACTCAATGGCGTTCTATACTGAGCCTTTTTCTTTGTGTTTTTGCTGCTCCTGATGTTATAAAAAGTTAACTAACTGCATCAGAGGTTTCTGATTCATACCTTAAGAAATGCGTTGAGGCAGGTCCATATGGTCCCTCGAGCGACACTTCGAGATTATCAATGGAGGAAGACGTGAGCTTCTCGTAGAGCTTCCTTGTCCAACTTCCTTCAACTTTCATCACAAGACTGAGCTTGTCTTGCTCCAAACTACTACTCGAACTAACGGTTAAAGGATGCCATTGAAATTTTGAAATCCTTGGCACATTGACGAAGACGATGCTTGTCGGAGTATAACTCCACCCTGCAATATACTATCAACATGTTAAACATGATCTTCTCTTGCTTAATTCTTGTTGCTAGTAGTTATATTTACAATCTGTGTCGTTTATTCGTATTTTGAACCTGGGCTTTTGGAGAAGTTCAGCTCCATGGCTTCACAGGGCAGGACGCGAGCGGAAACTAAACGAACGCGGCTCCTGGATTGCAGGTATCTCAAGAACCGGTCAATCATGAAGAGGTAAAACCCTGGGAGCATGATGCACGCGTATGCTATCCCGATGTGTAGGATGAAGAAGAAGACGAAGAGGATGTAAAGGTAATGAGTGTAGAAGAAGAGCTCGAAGAACTTTCTGCGTATGCGAGGGAAGGTCGTCGCCCACATGCATAATCCGGCGAGCAAGGCCAGTTCTCCAGGTACGTTCGCTACTCCTACATGTTGCCATCTCAGGATCTGAAAATTTTGAGTATCACCAAATATTAAAATTTCAGCATACTGCATGCTTAAACGTTGTTCATAGATTGAGTTGCCTTCACAGATCAAATGACCAATAGCACAGCAAAGTAATAGGGGAATCACCAAT
Source organism: Drosera capensis (assembly GCA_001925005.1). NCBI lineage: Eukaryota > Viridiplantae > Streptophyta > Magnoliopsida > Caryophyllales > Droseraceae > Drosera > Drosera capensis. Next base: position 5,180 of record LIEC01007530.1, read on the forward strand.
CTCTTTATGAGCTAGTGGCCTGGTCAAATAGTAACTTGTGTGTTAAAACAGTCGAGGGTTCAAGATCTGGTATTTCTTCTAGGAATTTCCTAGTATTAGGGGAATTCGCCATCTCGACCCTTGCCAAGCTTAGAGGCATGAACCGACCCAGTGAATTTACGTTATCGTGTTGTCCATCTATCATGTTTTTGTATCCTATACTCTGAAAATGTGAGCTAGTGACTTCCAATAAAAGCCCCGGTGAGTCATGTGATCAACCAAAAATCTACGGCCCTCATGGATCGAGGACCTATCTTCTTGATGGGCCCACAATGGACCAAACTGAGCCCAAATCTCAATCTCATATGACTGATTGTACAGGCCCATGTGTGGATACAAACAATTGGGGTCCAAAAGCTAGTTTGGCTTGGGTTTCAACTTGTGTTGCTAGCACAAGTTGTGAAAGTGACATGAATATATGATGCTAAAAAGATATGGAGCTCTCCATGTCCTTTGCCTGTATTCTTTGAGGTCCCATTCACTTTGGAGCCTGGGCATGCAAAAAGATGGATGGTCTATCTTCATGATTGAGCAAAAGGACGAAGGGTACGACGAAGGGATAATCTAACTTCGAAGACAAGGCCTGTTTTCTAGATAAGGTTTTCAATTCTAATAATATAAAAAGTTATGGATATTAAAAAAACTTAATCTATCGTTGAGATATTTTATATAATTCAATTTCAGATTAGTTGGAATTCAATTTCGGATTACTAGATGCAAAATAAAAAATACTATGTAAGGTAGGGTGAGATTTATTTTATCATGGTATATATGAAGGGATTTTAATTATTGTAAATTGCTGGTCATCCCCTCAATAGTACAACTCCACGTAGAAAAAATTCTATTATGTCCTCAACTCCACTACATGATCAAATTAGCCCACATCCTATATCTCACACATAAAAAAGGTAATTGTGGAATAATGGAAAAAAAAAAAAAAGGAGGAGGGTTGTACTATTAGGGGGTGATTAGCCCTTCTCTTGTAAATTTGTATGTCAATGTTGCTTACGTGAACATATGGGCATCGATGACACATTTGGTATTGAAACTTAGGACTTCCTTTTTTTCATTGATGGTTCAAAATGGTGAATCATCAACTTTTCCCCATATTTTTGCTTATTTAAGATAAGATTTTGTTAAATGGTATTCCATGAAAGTAGTTTCTATATCAAGTATTCATTCATCCATCGTTGAATGTATTCTCTAGTGATTTCTGAAGTAGTGTGACATGCAACAGACTCTAAATTCGTTGATTATATCTTTAAATGCGTCACGAAAGGTTCTAAAATCTTGCACATACCTCGGATAGGCTGTGGGTGACGGCCCAAAGGACGATGTAGCAAGTTCCGTGCGCAGTGAAGATGAGCATGGTCAAGTGCCCTAGCCATATGTGATACTTGATGCTCCCTTCGGAGGTTAATCCGAACAATGGCAGGATCGACGAGGCACGAGTCACCGGGAAGAAGAGGAATGCGAGACATATATTCCCCAGGAGCCCTAGCCTCAGCGCAGCGCTGTCCAACCTCGCCTTCCACCTTCATTTCATTGCCATATATACAACTTTATCATCGGTACATAACTCTGAATTACTGTATATAACAGCCTAATTTGTAGCCGCTATGATTTTTCCTTTCCTTTCTTTCTTTTGACCACAAACCCGATTATACCTCGCCTTATGTTTCAGGTGTTTGAAGTTGCGTAGAAAGCAGCTTACGAGAAGATAAAAGTTCGGAGTTTTAGACACTACGACATTCACCGAGGTATGAATTCTGCGTTGGATGTTCAAATCAACTGACGTATGAGCCATTGACTATGGCACACGAGCATTAACTTTCTTCCACTTCGAAAAAGTGAGATGGAATAGTTTCTAGTAAGAAAAAGCTTGACCTTTTAGCCCATATAAGTTACCAGAAACATTCACTGCGCGCATGAAATTCATGAACAGAACAACTTGACAAAGGGAAGAAAATGCATGAATATGATGCATTGCTCACGTACAATTTGCCTCCATCTTCTTCAATCTGTGCAGGTGAGATTTTGCAGAAGCCGACGTGTAAGTACGTGGTGTATGACCAAACGAGGAGCGCGATGAACATGAGGAGGAAACCAAGCTCGATTCCGGATACTATCCCCAGCGGTCCTCTCACCACCACCGGCTGCCTCCACCCTCTCGTTCGACTCTTTTCGCCCCCCTCCCTGCATCCATTTACGCCGCATCATCAGTATAACAATCTTAACATGGTATCAGAGAGACGAACTGATAAGTTTTCTAAGCATGCTTCTGGTAACGCAAAGACATAAACGTTCACTTAATCTTGATGCTTTGTTACCTTTGGTGTCCATGGTACGAGGCCTGCTTTCCTAGGTGAAGGTAAATGGAGCCAGCCACTGCAACCAATAGAACCGGGAAAGTATAAACCAGGAGATTCGGGCCTGCGAAAAGCAGAATTTGTATATCAATACATATAACGAAGCAGCAACGACTGCGAGGAGGGACTGATTACCTATCGAAATGTTTTGCCATGTGTTTTCGATGTGTGATTCTCGATACGAGGAGAAGGGATGCACGATGAGAACTAACCTTGAGTACCATAGTAAGTCGAGTTGAGTTTCGCTCTGAGGTCGGGTAGCCATGTCATTTTATAAACCATGGTGGGCATCATGATCCACATCATGAAGTACCCAATGAATATCACCATGGATGATAACCATAGTGCTTTTCTCATTGCTAGTATTGTTGTTGATGATGATGATCCATTTTTTTCCATTTCTCTGTTTTTCTCAGCTATCTTTCAATGTTGTCTTGTGGTTTTGGGATCAGTACATATGTGAGGATCAAGGGGATCTTTTGTGCGTGTATATATAGGTGTAGAGAAGAGAAAGACAAAGAGGAAAGTGGGAATGACTTTTGATGCCTGTGGATTTAACATTAATGAATGGAATTTAATAGATCTAACTTTGTACACTTGTTAAGAACTTGCCTTTTATTTGTGTACGTACTTATTACAGTTTTTGTGGATAATGATAGTAAAAATTATTTACATACCCTCTATATGGTTTAATCCGAAATTTTGAATTAAATTTTAAAAAAACATAAATAATTTTTCGACCTCGTTTAATAAAATTTAGAGTGTAATTTTATCAAGAATATCACCTTAGTATATCGGAAGGGACAAGGACTGCACTCCACCGTTATTGTAATTATTGATTTCTAATCAATATCCATCCTTAATCTATCCATAGCATCTTGGGGATACTACAGATATATGTTCGGTTACAAGTTAGACTCTGATGTATTTCACTTTGGTGTAATGATCATTTTATCATGGGATTCCTAGTAATATGTTTATGTTACCTTAACCTCTCGTATTTTATCGCCTTATTATTTGTTGTAACGACGATAACGTCACGTGTTCATTGGTGATAAATCTTGGGGCGTTACACTCTCCGTCGTAAAATGATTGTAATTTTTTTACTAGATACGTATGACGATAGAAGTTTTGATCGATATTGTAGAACGATCAAATATTATTTTTTGAAAAAATATCGTGAAATGTTAATGATAGTAAAGACCATGTATTATAACCATAGATCATTAGAAAATTTAAATCGTGTTGTTTAGATTATAACGAAACCCCTCAAATTACATGTATTCTTATATCGAAATACAAGTTCCTCACCCCGGTCTTGGATGAGAATAACTAGGTTTGTTGTTAAATATCAGAATACGAATATGGAAGAAAATTAGTCATTTAATTTACTTTTGCACGGTTTAGGTTGTAACGTGATAATTTATCCTGAATTTTTTATCTGATACTTCATTTAGTCTATGTAGAATTGTATGCCAATAGAATCTATTATTTTGTAACATCGATCGTAATGCTATACATAAAATTTGAATCACCATATTGTTCTAGAGTTAAATGTTCCAAACAATGACACCATTATTTTTGGTTAATTCAAACAGATTTTTTTTTTTTTTTCCGGTTTCGGTTAACGGAATTTGATTCAGTTTTTCAAAAATTGGAAACTAAAATCAAACCGAATTATATTAGTTATTTCAGTTTCGATTAATTGAAATTCGATTCGGTTTCAGTTTTTTATCAAATTTCGAAAGGATTAAAAGGATAAAAAAAATTTATGCTAAAAAATATTTAAAAATAGTTTCAAAAGATAAAAAAAAATAAAAACTAAGTTATAAAGTCTTAATCTAGAGAATAATAGAATTTTTAGTATACTTAATAAATATTTTTGTTAAATAAATCAATATAGAAAAAGAAATAAAGATGAATAATAAAAAAACAAGAAAAAAATATAATTTTGATTAATTGGATTAATCGAATTACCAAATTTTTTTAAAAAAAATACAAAACCAAAAATGAAGAATTTTGAATAAAAATCAAAAATCGAATTATAAAAACCAAATTTATTATACTGACATCGTTTTTTTCAATTCGATAATTCGATTTTCGGATCATATTTTTTCTCGCCCTAACACCATAAGCCCCCGAAGTTGCCATCTTAGTCACTCAAGTGATGCAATAATTAGCTTCTAGCTAGTGTTATACAAGTGGACCAAAAATTGTCATTGTATTTTTTTTTAGACCTCCCAAAAACTATACGTATACATAAATATTTATACGAAGAATATGGAGTTGTCGCATAAGGGCTGGAAAAATGCCATGATAATGCTATTGTTATTTGGCATGCAGGCATGCTTCAAGCATATAGCAAGTGTGATAAGTGGCTGACTTTCTATAAATAATTAAAACTTATATATATGGAGAAAACAACAGAAAAAATGGAAGCGTTGACATTTCTCTATTTGGAAAATTGGAATTCCACAGCAATGAAGTGCTATTCCATATAGCAGTGAAGCGCTCTAATAACAACTGGAACGTTATTTAAAAAAAAAAGAAAAAAAAGAGGGACAATTGCAAACGTTATATGCCACTCAAATCTTCATCATTGTGCTTCCAATTTTCAACCACGTGAGAGTAAATTTTTTCTTTGACATATACTAAAGAACAACTTTGACCAAAAAAAAAAAAGTTTAAAAAGCAAATTTCCCCCAGCATAATGCATATTTTGTCCATTCATAAGAGTTGAACTTGTCACGTATGTAACCTACAGAGTATATGTTGATGTCCTCTCTATGATCGCTCATTTGTAATATCAATATCGATAGATTTTAAATTTTCAATGAGAGTATCCAATTCAATTTTAGATTGAATCTTTTTATTAACGAACCTGTTTAAAAGGAATCAAGCTCTTAGACATTCGAACCAACATGAGTTTATATGAAGATTTCGACTAATCAAACTCTAGCTATGAATTTCTTTCCAAATTGGAGTCATATCACCTTATCATAATCTCCTAATGGAAACATTTGGGCGTCTAAATACAAACCGTTATGGGCTTGACTGTTGCTTGTCAAAACACCTTATGTTAATTAATTATTTTCCAAAAATAAGTGCTGTGTAGCATGCATAGGGAATAAAAGTGACATTCCCATTTGATATAAATGACCAATTACTACTTTCAAATAGTGGGATTTGCCTTGCTGTGACAAGATCATGGCATAAGTGAGAATGCTTGTGTTTATAATGCATCATACGTTGTGGGCAATGTGGTTGCCTTGTGCTTAACGTATGCTATATGCTTATGTGTCATAGTTTGATGTTGGACATATTTATTCTCAACGGTATAAATGTTTCTTAAGTTCAGAACAATGTTATATATGACGTTATATAACAACAATCGACCCATCATTCTGTTTTCGAGTACAATTCAAGGTAATCAACTCTTCTTAAATTAAAGAATATATCTACTTAAGAAACATGTCGATTAGAGTTGGCTAGCAAGATCTCGAGGGACAAACTTTTTGTCGAACAAAAGCCTTGAAACATTCCATCCATCCAATGTATCGTAGCTAGGGTCGTTCGAGTTGATTATTTGGGGTCAATGCAATTAAGAATTTTAGTTGAGGATTAACCTGTTGGCTTATTGGCTTATTGACATAATAACTGGCCGCGATACCTATAAATTCCAGTAGACCCCTAGCAGCTATAGCCAATACTTGGCTTGGAAAAACATTAGTGACAAAAAAAATAAAAAAAATACCTATGTACGTAGCCACAATTTATTAACGATAATGAAGCTATCACATGACAATTTATGTGTGCATCCCCGTGTTCGTGTGCATCAAACCTCTGATGCTTTATGATACGCATGGTCACATACAAGTAATAAAAAACTTGAAAGCTTATCAAAGATTTAATTTGACTAAGGCTTCAACGTTGGTACTGCTGCATATAATGAAGCACATTAGCGACTACGTTAACAATTTGATTGAACTTGCCAAAACACATGCAATATGAAAAGCAAACATAACAACTCAGTTAACCACGTCAAATATAGAATTTAGGGAGGATCTCTTGAATGGACTTGTTTATCATCCCAACTTGGGCTAGCTAAGCTGACCCAAGAAGTTGGGCTTAAAGCAGGCCTGGCCCAGATTAGACCGGTGCCGGCCCAAATCACAGGGCCCAACAAAGCATCAACTGTAATCCACTGTCATAACAATTAGTCCACTTTAAACCATTGATCACCACCAGCAAGCGATAACGAACATCATCTCTTGTTACAAAGCCATCGTCGATGATCTCTACCTCTATACGAAACAAACAGTTGACATATGTCCTTCGAGACCAACAAAATGTCGTTAGGTAATCGGACTGGCAACACGAAAATATCACAATCATTTACCAACTCGAAATCCGCCCCTTCAATCTCTGTGATCACAGACCATCGCAATTCGCAATACATAGACAAGACTTATGGTGCCTGTTAGGAACAAACATCTAACGATCTTCAAGAATTTGGGCCATCCAAATTTCTTCAGAGAATCCTAAGTTAGGCAGTGTACATAACTTCTGCTAATGGTGGGAGACAGAACAAACGAGCAATTCAGCACCAGTGAAAATGCAAGGCAGAGCGCTATGGATAGTGACAGACTGGTAATCCGTTTGGACAAAAAGGATACCATCTTTCAATAAAACTCCGGCTAACAGAAGCCGAAACTCGATACAGTCAGTCACACTAGCGGATGGATATGTCCGAGTAACAATTGGTATCCAGAGCGCGATGAAGTGACTAGGCAACGGTGCGCCTCATTATATAGGAAAATCGATGAAACCAAGGGCATAAAATGTGAAGCCAAGGCAAGGAGCAAAACAGCATGGTACTGTTACAACTTCAAGTCATATGAGTACAAGTTTCTCAAACCAGGATCACAGAGTCACTCCATATTAGCTTCTTAAAAGGGAATACCTTCTTAATACAATATACAATAGACGAATAATTGTGTTGTTGATGGCATTTCCGGCACCGTAGTTCCATGAAAACAACAATTGACGTATTAATCTACAAACATTTAATTTTAGATAAATACATTACCCGTCTTCCTCAAGTGATGGCACAAGTTACAACAGCCTTCTGCTCCAGATTAGTGATTTCAGGACTTCAAGTTAACATCTGAAACATCAACTGGCAACCGAGACCACGCCACTGAGTTCCTATCACCAAATTTCCCCCTTCGTAGAACCACAGATGCAGCGACAAACAAGCACATTGCAGCAAGAAGAGAAACAATCAGCCCAATATTTCCTCTTCGGCAACCCTTCAAGATAGACACCGGAGTTACATCTCCATCGAAACTGCCTAACGAGTTGTTCATTTTAAAAATCTCCACGCCATTCAATATGGCATCAACAGCATTTGGAACACTCAAGCTTGATGACCCAACACTAAAGCTTGAGGGCCCGACACTAACAGTCATCATATTCGAATCCCCGACATTCACCACAAAATCAGCATAGAACGGAGATGCAAGCATCTGGCCCGTCATCATTGACAAATCCAAATTCTCATAAGCCAAATTCCCATTCACATAGACATTGAGATAGAGAAGACCAATGGTAACACTTCTGATATCACAGAAATGCGTCCTCACAAAATACTCATATCCTTCAATAACCGCGAAACTCCATGTCAGATTCGATCTGGGAATCGTCCCATTAGACGAAGTTATCACTCTAGCCGTATTATAGACATTATCAGGTCCAACCTCCCGACTCGCTCCACCTAACTGATAGTTAATCCGACCGCCAAAATAGCTTCTCTTTGATCCATCAACACCATTCGAAGCAAAAAACCGATTATCAGGAACCCAGGTCCTCCACAACGAATCATTAAACGGCGTCACCAAAGGGCCAGCTACATTAACCCGATACATCGTCTCGAACCCGTTCTTCCACAATCCACTAAACCCATAAACCCCATCAGATCTCACTAACCTCGCACTATCCAAAACCAAATCTTTCGGTGCAGAAATCACCTCGATCGCGCTAACAAACCCGAAATCTTTCTTCCCAGCTGGTATAAATTCAATCTCAACCCTCTCCCCATCAACCCACAACATATACTCTCTAATATCTCCATTTCTAACCCTCAACCCATCACAATCATGAACAAGCAAGTACCCATTAGCCAAAACATGAAATCGAATACTAGAACAATCGAACCCAGAGAAATTGAACCCGTGAAAGTGAATTCTGATCAAATGGGTACCTCGATCACGGACCAAAAACGAGTATTTCAATCTACCCGTAAAGATCCTAGCAGTATCATAAATTGGGGAAATTCCCCCATCTGGGTTAGGGTTAGGGTTTCGGATCGAGATCGAATGGGCTTTCAAGAAATGAAATGACCCAGTGGCCGATTCGTCACCAGTGAAGACTCGATTGAAGAGATCTGTGGTGGATTCTGCCGAGGAGCCGCAATTGATCAAGTGGTGATCCAACGGTGAGAATTGAGTGTATGAGGAGACTGTGATGAGGTGAAGTGAGATGAAGAAGATGATGGAGATGATTGTGGGGTTTGATTTGAAGGGATTTGAGAGGTTTTGATTATTGTTCTTCATTGAAGGAGAAATGGTTGATTGATTTGAGAAAGTGTTTATTTGGAAGCAGATGAAGCAGAAATGTGTTTTCAGTTTGGTTAGAATTGAAAATTTTGACTGTTTTTGACTTTAGAGGTTTGGTTTTTGTGATTCTCACGCGTATTTGAACAGCTTACCTTGATCTATGTTGGGTTGAGTTTTGTGTCATTTTTTTTCTTAGAACAAACTTTATACAATCATAAATTCTAACCTGATTTTAAATATAATAATATATTTTTTAAATCATTTTAAAATAATTTTATATAATTTTTTTAATTACTTGCTGTTTATATAAGGATTGTATTATTATGTGAGTTGCAAATTATAAATTAAATAAGTAAATTAATTACAATACAAAATAAAAAGTTATATTGATTGTTTAATGATATTTTTTAAATAGATAAATAGTAATAAACAAGAAAAATATTCTTTGGATTACTTCAGTTATATTTGATCCCATACATCTTAATCTTGTCATGTCCGCTTCTCCAATTCTATAATTGGCATCCATAAATATGAAGTGTTGTTCTTTTTTCGATAATTTTGATAATTGATTAGGTTGTTTATTATTTGACATGACATTTATGATTTTTTTTTTAATAAAAACAATAGATAAAAATAAAAAGACAGTACCATACAATCATCTTGTCACAATGACATCGTTCCCTTGACAACGATCAACATGGACAACCATTTTTTCTGTCGTAGGGGACACTACCTTATAGCAATTACGTCTTGAAGCCTATTCAAAAAGCGAAAAAAGATCAAATATAAACATTCTCATAATTATTTCAAATTTGTATATTCTACGTAATTATTTACCTGCGTATCTTGTCCCAAAGGTGAGGATCTCGTTTTTTGTACTCAAGAACCTTATCAACCTCTTGTGAGCTACATCAACGTGGATCACGACTACCATGGCCGCCAAATTGATCATACTTAGTCCCGATCTCATCATTGTCGTTGATGGGGGCAACAAACGTTAAGTAATACACATAAGGTCGCTGATAGGGAATACGAAAAATAGGGAGAGTGTTAAACATAAAGCTCGACTTATCATCATCCCTATACCAGTGACTGAAGGTCCTTAGAGGTTTTTGGATCTCACGAGGCGAGAGCATCTTAGGATAGATGTGCACCGAGTAACCCCACGAGACCGAGACAGTCCAGTTTCTCGAGTGATCGCAGCAGAAGGACTGTTGCATTAGTCCTGTTGAGTCGAGGTTCGCTAGAATCTTGAGCCTCTAGAAGGCCATGACCAGATCCAAAGAGCTAGAGAAGATATGGTCGATCATGTGGAGGTGGTGGAGTGCGACCAGTGGCGCCAATGGGTGCGCTGATAGTAGTTCCGAAACATCACCATATAAGTCGAGCTGTAAAATTAACACGATGCGCTGATAGTAGTCCCGAAACATCACCATATAAGTCGAGTTGGAAAATTAACACTTAAAATAAGATGATTGAAAAACGGAGAAAACAAGTGCGCATTTGATTGTCCACTTCACTTGTTATCATCTTTAGAGCATAGCGCCATTCTTAATTCAATCATAACATGACAAGTGATAGCATAACTCAGACGATAATTTTGTGTTCCAAATAACATTTATTTTTATTTTCCACATACTAATTTAATTCGTGGAACAAGGTAACTAACAGTTTTTCTCAATGTTTTCCATAGTAGTACTATCAAGTAATAAGTAGCAACCAAATCATAAGCTGCAAAAGAGTTCATGCCTACAGAAGAATTCACGTCGAGGGAGAAGATGATATTGCAATCTTAACAAATATATTGTCCCACTCGGCCATTTACTGATTCTTTTCCTTCTATTGTGTGATGTTCAATAGTATGCATGGGTCTTACAAGAGGGAACCCACTCACACTACAATTCTCCCCCTTTCGAATGACGAGGAACACAGTCAGATCTGTTTGATGTTTGCAATAATCAAGTTTCTTCATAGGTAAGGTCTTAGTCATCATATCTAACCCGTTGTTGTCAATATGGATCTTCTCAAGATGAAATTGCTTCTGGTCCAGTGCATCACGTATCCAATGATATGTCACATCAATGTGCTTCGATCTTGAATGAAAAGTCGAATTTCTAGCAAGGTAAATAACACTCTGATTATCATAATAGAGTCTATATCTGACCTGTTGTAATCCTAAATCTAGCAAGAAATCCTTCATCCAAAGCACTTCCTTACTAGTTTCAACGACTGCGATATATTCTACCTCTATAGTAGACAAAGTAACACACTTCTGTAGTTTTGACTACTATGATACTGCTCCCCTTGCGAAGGTTGTCATATATCCCGAGGTAGACTTTCGAGAATCAACCACCATATCTGCATCTGTATAACCATCTAATACAGGATTTTCATGATCGTAACATAAACATAACTTAGAAGTATCTCTAAGATATCTCAGAATCCATTTAACCGTTGTCCAATGTTTTTTCCCTAGATTTGAAAAGAATCTGCTCACAACACTAACTGCATTCACAATATCTGGTCTAGTACATACCATAACATACATCAAACTGCATTGGTAATATTCTGCATCTCCTGTTTCTCTGTCTCACTTGAGGGACACTACTTTCTTGTTAATTTGAAGTGACCTACAAATGGAGCGTTAACAGGTATGGACTTGTTTATGTTGAACATTTCCAATACCTTCTCGATGTATCATTTGTGCGATTGCCGCAGCTTCCTATTCTTTCTATTATGCGAGATCTACATTCCAAGGATTTGCCTAGCTAGACCCAAATCCTTTATCGCAAAGGATTTGTCAAGAGATTTCTTCAAAGCAGCAAACTTCTTAGTTTCTTGACCGGCAATCAACATATCATCAATATATAGCAGTAGGATAATAAAGTTATCATCGACGAACTTCTGAATGAAAACGCAAAAAGCTGATGATGTCTTCTTGTACCCATTGTCCACCATAAAGGACTCAAACTTACGCTACCATTGTCGAGGTGTCAGTTTCAAACCATATAGGCTCTTCTTTAACCTGCACACGAGGTTTTCCTTTCCTTCGACCTAAAACCCTTCAGACTCCTCCATGCATACCTCCTCCTCTAAGTCATTGTGGAGGACAACTGTCTTCACATCAAGGTACTCGATCTCGAGATCCATGTTGGCTACTAATTCTAGCACAACTCTGATAGAAGATATTTTAACAATCGGGAAAAAGATTTCATCAAAATCAATATCTTTTTTCTGACTGAACCCTTTTACAACCAACCGAGCCTTATAGAGTGGTTGTGAGCTTTTATCCTCAGTCTTAAAATGATAGACCCATTGGTTCTTTAGCGCATGCTTGCCCTTAGGCAATTTCACCAGCTCGAATATGTGGTTCTCATGTAAGAAATGTATCTCTTCTTGCATGGCTTGCAACCATCGATCACTATGTGGATCTGACATAGCTTCCCTGTAGCTCTCTGATTCTTCCCCCATCAATCAGCATCACAAACTCTGTATCAGGATACCTGATGGATGGTCTATGTTCTCTCATAGACTGTTGCGTACCTTATTATGGTGACGGATCTACTGGAGCTGGTTCTTCCAACGGTTCTAATGGTTTTTGGCCATCAACATCAACACCAGCTTCTTCATCACTAAGATTATCCTGTATATCTCCCTCCCTACCATCCGGTGACGGAGAAGAAAGTGAATCCAAGTTCATTGGGACATCTTCTGGGGCTTTAGACTTCTCTGACTTCTCGATGTCCTCCATGTTCTGATCTTTGAAGAAGATAACATCTCTGTTTTGAATGAACTTCCTGGCTACTGGATCTCATAACCTGAAATCAAATTCTTGACTAGAATAGCCAAGAAATATACACTGTTTTATTTTATCACCAAGCTTAGAGTGTTCATCCTTCGAGATGTACACAAATGCTCTACATCCAAACCCCTTCAAGTGCTGATAGGACATATCTCTTCCTCTCCAAACCCTTTCTCGAACATCATCATTCAAAGGACTTGAAGGAGAATGGTTGATCAAGTAAGCAGCTATCAACAACGCTTTCCCCTAAAAAGATTTAGGGAGTTTCGCATGAGAGAGCACAAAACGGATCTTCTTTGAGATGCTGTTCATTCTCTCTATGACTACATTCTGTTGAGATGAATGAGAATCGTCTTCCCAAGCGTAATGCCGTTTTTCCTATAGTATACCTCGAACAGACCTCTGTACTCGCCACCATTGTCTTCTCTGATGCACTTGAGCTTCCTTCCAGTTTGTCTTTCCACTCTGGCATGGAACTCCTTGAACATGTCTCGTACCTGATCTTTAGTTTTCAAAACATAGACCCAAACCTTTCAAGAATGGTCATCTATGAAAGTGACAAAATAAGATACACCATCTAGAGATCTCTCTATCATAGAATAGACGTATGTATGCATAAGGTTGAGTATATTCTTTCTTCTATGTGGAGGGGAAGAAAGACATGATACTTTGTGTTACTTTCTAATTATGTAGTCAACACACGGTTTAAGAGGAATATCTTTCACGTCAGATAGAAGTGTTTATGTGCAAGAATCTGCAAGTTCTTCTCGCTGATGTTACCGAGCCTCGTATGCGAGAGCTCAATCGAGGGGGATCTCTCAATAGCATTTTCATCTCCTTTGATCAGCCTTGCTTACGTTGAGTATAACGTCCTTTGCTTCTTTCCCTTAGCAACTAGCAAAGAACCCTTCGAGAGCTTCATCTTCCCATCAGAGAAAAGAGAAGTGAAACCATCATCAAGCATTCCAACTGAAATAAGATTCAGTCGAATGTCGGGCACATGTCTGACATTCTTCAACAGTAACCTAGAACTTGTATTGGTTTGCAACCAAACATCTCTAATACCCAAAATCCTAGATGTCTCATTATTTCTCATTCGCACAAGACCATATTCACCATTTTTGTAAGATGAAAATAAATCAATATGCGAGTAAGATGAAATGAGGCATCAGAATCTACCACCCAGTCTGAGTCAATACAAGTGAGGTTGATGGAATCGTTATCTGAGAAGAGATAGGATTCATCCATGGTTACGATGGAAGTAGTGCTTGGCTCACTGTTCTGCTCTTCCTTACCAACCTTCCATTACGTCGTGTCGCTTTTGAACTTCCAGCACTCGTTCTTCTTGTGGCCTGGCTTGCCACAATAGTAGCAAGTGAAACTCTTTCGATTATGAGACTTCGATCTCCCCCTCGACTTATCGCCTTTCTGAAAAAGTCTTCCTTTGTTCCGTCCGCGATGCTCCGTCACATAAGCATCTGATGAGTTGGACGGACTGAGTTCCTTTCTTCTAATTTCCTCGTTCAGCATACTATTTTTCACGATGTTCATCGTGAACTTTCCTTCAGGAGCGGAGTTGCTCAGTGATACCACAAGTGTCTCCCAACTATCAGGTAAGGAGCTTGATAGTAATAGTGCTTGTATCTCATCATCAAACTTTAGCTCCATACCTGTCAATTGATTGACAATACCCTGAAGATCATTGAGGTGCTCTACTACTATGCGGTCGTCTCTGAACTGCAACTTCACTAGCTTCCGCATCATGGAAGCTTTATTCATTGTAGTCTTCTTCTGATACATCGCCTCAAGCTTTTTCCATAGACGAAAAGCATCGACGTCGTTGGCTACGTGTTAGAAGACACTCTCATCGATATACTATATGATCACAACAACAGTTTTGCGCTGCAACAACGCCCAAGCTTTCACCTCTTTATCAACGGGCTTTGCCTTGGTTACGATAAGTTCGTATAAATCCTTACAGTAAAGGATATCCTCTATTCTAAACTTTCACATCGAATAGTTCGATGAGATCAATCAGATCATGCTACCAATGTTGTCACCGTTTTCCATTTTAATTAACATAGTAGTCGGTCCGCCCTCCGGTTAAATTAACCAGAGCTCTGATACCAGTCTGTTGGAAAAAATCAATATAAGATGCAGCAAAAATTGCTCGACACTTTTTCCTTGCCGTATAATTAAAATGAGATAATTAAATATCTCAAAATAAATATAGTCGACGTCAAGATTCTTACGTAAAAAATCCCCTTAAAAATATCTCAAAATAAATAGAGTCGTCACCAATGTGTCGACGTCCAAAATCCCCTAAAAATAAAAGGGGTAA
Source organism: Drosera capensis (assembly GCA_001925005.1). Lineage (NCBI taxonomy): Eukaryota > Viridiplantae > Streptophyta > Magnoliopsida > Caryophyllales > Droseraceae > Drosera > Drosera capensis. The sequence continues at coordinate 20,348 of LIEC01007530.1, forward strand.
AAAACATGATGGGACCGTTGTGAATTTAAAATATCCACAAAAATGGATTATAAATATCGTTTTTAAACTCAGTTAGAAGATCACAATTACTAGAGTTATTCTCAATAATTTTTTTTTCTACAGATTAAATTATACACGCAAAAAATATCAATCAATATTATAAGTAGGTGTTCTTTTTTCTGGTGGATTTTGCTGTGAGATATATTTGTGATTTTTTTGCTTGAAGTTCTGATGCTCTAAATTTCGTGATCTGTTAGATCTTCTCGGGTGCAAAAAAAAAGTTCACGCATATAGAAGAATTTACGCGGAGAGAGAAGATGATACGGAAATCTCCACAAATGCATTGTCCCACTCGGCCTTTTCCTTCTTTTCCTTCTTTTTTGTGTTGTTTAACAGTGGGTGTGAGCCCCATAAGAGAGAATCCATTCACACTGCAACTCCAAGCTCAGCAATACAAGCATGAAGCCGATCGTCTGACCCGTATAAATCGGGATGCCTCTCCTCGATCGCCTTAGCCAAAGGATAACTGATCGCGATCCCTCCTCCTCCATAAGCCATTCCATAATGAAACTCGATATTATCATAATGGTTTTCCGAGTTAGAACCAATATAGTACATTTGTGTATGATCGTATTTCCTAAGCACCCTAACCAAATTATCAACAATAAAGACCGTGTCGTCGTCCCCTGCCACGATCCATCTCACGTCCTCGAGTCCCATCCGAACCGTCTCAGAGACTATCCGTGTCATCCTTAGCCCATCCCTAGTGCCTTTCCAGCGGTTTGTTACGAATGGGCAACTTAACCCCGTGACAGGTTGTACTTCAACCCCGCCGTGCTACCCGAGACCTGGAATACAGGGTATTCGTTTGACGCGTCATTCTCGTCATGATCCTTGATCATTTTGTCGAACCAAACGTATCCTCATGTCACGTTCGGTCTCCACCAGAACTTTACTGTACTTTTTACGATGATCCCAGTTCTTGGCCGAGGATCCGATGCCTAATACGATGCGTTGGAGAGTTGTTTCATCATCAATTTGAGGTGTTGTGATGTTGATTGAGCAATGAGAGATGAATGAATATGATGAATAAATGGTAGGTGTATATTATGAGGAGGATTAGGATTATGAGAATGATTATGATGAATTTGCTTCCACTCTTGAGGAGAGTTTCAATGAATTTTGTAGGGTTTTTCATTGTTTAATTGTGGAATTGAGCGATGAACATGAGGAATCTGTTTGTTTAACTCAGGTATAGTTGGTTTGGAGGATTCAGTATTTTTATATTTTTTTATAATTCAAGATTTCATCTTTGCTTCGAAAGTTCAAATAAATTCAAAAAAAAAAACATAAATTTTTTTATCGTATAATTAGGATACAAATGTTTAAACAAATGTAGATGCTTACAAGTGATACTTAACTAGAGAAGTACATGCCACAATCTCGATTGAAAAAAATGGTTTTTCATGCTCACAAAACCTTGAAAGTGAACGTCGTAACAACTAATAGAATCAGTTTTGATTGGGTTTTTTAACAAATAAATGCTATTCATATGTAGCCGAATTATTTGAGTTTTACACTTGTTTTATCTATAATCATTAATCTCAAATTTTCTAGGAGTATCAACTTCTATTCCTCAAAATGATATTTTGTACATATTTTGAAATGTTAGGGAGCAAATATCTTGTGAGATATAAGTTAATCAAGTTATACTTCAAGAATACTCATCGTAAATAACTGGCTCTCTTTTAATAGTTGCTGAGATTAGAAGACACAGATCAATCTTTAAGATTAATATAGGATAAATAAATCCTAATCCTTCATTCACATTGTTCAAATCTCGATCGTTAAATTATGCAATTGATATAGGGTTTGTGCACACACTCCATCACTAAAGGTTTTAAAAATTCTTTGACTATCTGGGTTTCATTTCATGTCTCCACCTATAAAATTTCATATTTAGGGAATTATGATTTACTAACAATGATGTGCATAAATATTAATGGTTCAATACTAAAGACCTTTTCTCTCATGATCGAAATCTCATAATTCATTATAAGCATCTTTTTCAGAATTGAATCATAAACCTCCTACAAAGGAGAACAAGGACTCAAACTCGAGATCATACAATTAACCGGATTACTTGGATTAACTGTTTTGCTTTGCAATAGGTTTGCTCCGAGGAACCTCCTCGACGTTGTCTCGGCCCTAAGGGTGTTAATCGGATCGGTTCGATTTAATCGGTTTGATTTTTTTTTACGGTTTATTTTTTATAATCCAAAATCAAACTGAACCGATTAATTAGTTTGTTTGAAAATCAAAAACAAAACTATTTATTAATCGATTTCAATTATTTTTATTTGTAAACGGTTCTGTTTGTATGATTTTTAACCACTTTTTAGGATTTCTTCTCAAATATTTTGATATTCTAATTATATATATCATTTATTAAAATAACTTTATAAATTTTTACTACACAAGTTTGTAAAAAATAAATTGGTTGTATCGAGTTAAAAAAAGTGAACGACATAAATTATACTAAAAATATATGAACAAAAAAGTTTCTTATTATCAAAATAATAGAATATTCAACCAAAAAAATATAAAATATGACCGAAGACTTTTATTTCCATTTCTAACAAAAAAAAATTAATAATGACAATATGCACAATAACGATGATATTATGTTATCTTAGATCTAAAATAATATAATGTGTGATATTTAAGATTAACAATCTTATATAAAATAATTACGATAATTAATTTAAAACGGTTTGATAATCGTCGATTTCTTCATTCGGTTCGATTTTAATTCACGATTTCACTTTATAAATCAAAATTAAATTATTTAATAATTAATTTGATCGCTTTTGATTTATAATGATGCAATAATCGTTCAATCTTCCTTTTAATATCCTCTTCTTTTATTTTTGGTCTAAAAATTTGCTTTTTCTTGAAGAACAAGAAATGGGGAAAATGGGTCTTGCTCGGTGCTTGAAGGACTTCAAAACCTCAAAAAATCTGCCAAAATTATCAAAAACCCAGCAACACCGATATCATTTAAGGTTCGATTAATCGATTTATGATTATTATTGCTCATATTTTCAAATGATTGTGTCACTAAATCTTCATTTTCAAGCAGAACTCAATGAGTTCATTGGTGTACTGATTCATCACTGTAATGCGATTTCTTTTTCTTCTTCTTCTTCTTTTTTGTGTGCAGGTTTTGGGTAAAAATTCACCCTTTTGATTTTAATGCGCTTTAGTTGAAGGAAAATGGGTGAAATTCGATTTCTGGTGTCGAAATCGATTAGTGGGTCAATTGTTGTTGTTTCAAGATCCCTAGTGAATCGTGGTTGTAACGATTTTAGGATGAGAATTGGTGATTGGATTCATGCTAGGTCACTGACTGGTTTTGTGAACAGTAGTTATCACACTGATTCCCGTCCTAGTATGATGAATTCGGGGTCTCAGGTTCATTCCCGTTTGGGTAATCCATGTAATGTGTCGGGGTTTTCTATGATGAAGATGGGTTCAGGTGTTCCCAATAAGGTTCCTGCGGTTTTGACATTGCCCGGGTTTGGAATTCAGTCTATGTTGTCACATGGTGGCGGTAGAGGGTATGGTTCTAAGGCCGTCCCTGATGTTTCGGGAGCTTCTGGGGCGAGCGAAGTTGATGTGAGTAGCGGTAGTGGTATTGGTGGTGGAGAATGGATGGATAAGTGTAGGGATGGTTGGAAATCAGTGGTAGATGTTGTGGCTTACACTGAGCAGAAGGCGAAAGAGGTTTACGCTGAATTCACTCCTTATGCTCAGCAAGTGCTTGATTCCCATCCATATCTGAGGGATGTTGTCGTTCCAGTTAGTAGCACTCTTACTGCAACCTTGATGGCTTGGCTAGTTATGCCGAAAATCTTGAGAAGATTTCATAGGTTGTCGAATCAAGGGCCGGCTGCATTGCTTAGTGGAAGCATATTTGGGGGTGAGGTGCCGTATGAGAAAAGCTTTTGGGGTGCCTTGGAGGATCCTGTGCGATATCTTATCACTTTCATGTCGTTTTCCCAAATGTAGGTGCTCAGCTATTTCTCTTAATAGTGAACTCACATTTTTATTCAAGTTCATTTCCAATATTATATATTGTTTTTATTAATAATTCCATGTTCTACTTATAATTGATTCACAGAGCTATGATGGTAGCACCAACATCTATTGCATCACACTACATCGGAGAAGCTTGGAGAGGAGCTATTATCATATCCTTTGTATGGTTTCTACATCGTTGGAAGACAAATGTGTTTAGTCGTGCATTAGCGATTCAAAGTTTGCAGAAGGGTGATCGTGAAAGGCTATTGACTTTGGATAAAGTCTCATCCATTGGTTTGTTTGCCATCGGGTCGATGGCATTAGCTGAGGCTTGTGGCGTGGCCGTTCAATCAATCCTTACCGTTGGTGGTATAGGAGGTGAGTTCTTATATGTGCATCTTGTAAACCACTAAATCAACCGAGTACACAAGTCACCAGAATCTCATTCTTGATGAATTTTATGTTGTATGATTTCTCAAATATTTTGCCATTTCCTTGCTGAGAAGTCATGACAATGCTTTGTGATTTTATCTCCTCTTTATTGTAATTAATTCTTTTCCGCATTTTTCGTCATCTCTGTAGGTGTCGCCACTGCTTTTGCGGCTAGGGATATCCTTGGTAATGTGCTGAGTGGTTTATCCATGCAGTTCTGGAGGCCCTTTTCACTTGGAGACACCATAAAAGTATGTGGCCAATGTGAAATTATGTCCTGCGGTTGAATGGTTGTGTGTTTACTTTTATCGGTTGAGCGGTTGAATCATGTTCGTGGTGTCTTTTTTCAGTGAAGTCAGTAACCCTGGCCTGATTGCTACCTTTTCTTTTCGTGTCCGATTTCTGGACTAATTATCACTTTGGTAGCAGTGGTATTAGAGAAAATAGACTCGCCTAAAATGCATAAAGAATTCACTGTCGTATTAACTCAGGGTCGAACTCTGATTTTCAAGTTTGTAATTTCGCCTAAAATGAAAATTTCTTTGACTTGTGTCCCCATCAGAATACTTTGATGGTTTGCAAAAGTATGTTGTACCTTCATGACGGGAGTTTTTTAAGTAACTGTATCAACTTCCTTCTCAGGCTGGAGCCGTAGAAGGTCAAGTGATGGAAATGGGACTCACTACTACTTCACTCTTGAGTGATGAGAAGTTCCCTGTTATTGTCCCGAATTCAATGTTTTCCAGCCAGGTCTGTTATCTGTGATCTTTCCAAGTTATACTATGTGAGTCTGAGCTATTTACATTTTTTACCTGCAGTGAAGCCTTGATCATATGCGTTTCTATGGTCTGAAATGCACAAGAATAATCCCATCAAGGAGTGTCTTAGGCTGGGTTTTCTATTCTTGAAAATTTAATTTCTTGACGTCTCTGTTTACTTCATCTTCTACTGTCCCAAGTTTCCATTTGTTGGCTTATCACTAATTTGCATTGATTTGTGGCAAAATTATGTGTTATGTGGATGCTGCAGGCTATTGTTAACAAATCACGAGCCCCATGGCGTGGTTTTGTCAGCAAAATCCCACTACGTTTTGATAATCTGGAAGAGATCCCTCAGGTTTCTGTTGACATAAAGTTGATGCTGATGTCGCATCCGAATGTTTTTCTGGATAAGGAGGCTCCGTACTGTTTCCTATCTCAAATAGATAGTTCTTATGCAGAACTCACTGTTGGATGCAACCTGAAGCAGATGGTATTATCATCTCTCACTTCATGACATGAATTTTTTTCCTAGTAAAGGACATATCATAGTGAAATCAAACTACATTAGATATGTCATCCTCATTCGGAAATGGTTTGCTCCAGATATACCTAATAACGCTCACTAGTCATGATGTCATTGAAGATGTGGTCAGTTTAATCAAATTGGCGCCCTCCTGCATTTATTTAATGCTCGTCTCTTCGCTGGTGTTTTTTTTTTCACAGAGGAAAGAGGAGCTGTTTGCGACACGCCAAGATATTCTTCTGCAGTCTGTCAGGATAATCAAGCAGCATGGTTTAATATTAGGTGGCACCTATGATACGAACAACCCGTAAAATTTTCTTCAAAGATCAACATCTTTTCAGGTAAATCCTCATCCTCAAGATCGATATCCACATATGTTTATATTCGAAAATTTTCTTCTGAAAATTTTGAAGGCTTGGTCTAGATTAGTTTTTATGTCTATGTAACCAAGCCGAAACCGTTCAAGGTTCTAGCTTGAGCATTCTACATCTTTTCCAGTAGTTGATAAACTGAATGAATAAAGGTTTGAAGTCACCACAGACTAATATATGAATGCACTTGCATCCCGGCATCTGACTATCGAGTATGACCTAGATTTTATAGCGGTTTCTTTCCTGATCTGTTTTCGTTTGCTTTGTTTCCTGACAGGAACTGGTCACTACACTAAAAGCCGGTCGTTTTGTGAAGAGAAAAGTAGGAATGATCTAGCAGAGTTTTGATTGGTTTTTGTAGATAGAAGTACCTAGAGGATGTTTTTAAGCACGATGTTGCTTTTGGCTGGCTGTATCAAGTGAGGCAGTGATCAAACTCTGAGTCTTCCTTATCAGGTGTTTTTTTACGTTGAGGGAACAATCTGTACTGTTGAAATGCAATGGTTACTGGTGAATGGAGCCATAGCTGATTTCCTGCATTGTCGAATCTCATATACAAGTAATATTTGTATTTGTCTGATGTCACAGGTGCTCGACGAGCCTAGCCTTGTAAATGTTCAACTTCCTCTCGACACGATCATCGTCAATCTCATTCTCGTCTTTTCACCATCCTCATCAAGCATCGCTCGCCTAAGAGCTATAGCTATATGCTTATCAATCATGACTTCACGTGGAGCCGTTTTATCGTCCGAAATCTTGTAAACTAATAGGAAACCTAAGATATACATTCAGGGCATAGCATAGGTAGCATACACTATGTATGAACTCTTCTCCTTGGTGCACATGTCAATTTTGTGCTTATGGGCATGAGAAGAGTTAAATTTCAGTGACTATGGTATAAGTTAGAAGTTGTTGTATAGGTTTTGAATATGAAAATACTCTTTGTTTCACAAATAAAGATATATAAAATAAAGAAGAATTCTCAAAAAATACAAAAACCTCAAAATATTTCTCATTACATACAATATCAAATTTTAACAATTCTTCGTCTCGTTCAACGTCATCCTCTTCACCATCTCCACCACCTCCAATTTACTCTCCACCACCTACGGCTCTCAAAACCCAAACCCATGACCATAACATCATCACCAACATCATCTCCCCTTGAACATCACCAGATCTAATCCAGCCACATTGCCACCACGAGCTCATCGTCGTCCTTCTATCACCCCAACGTCAACGTCTCCTTCACCATCCCCACCATCTCTGATTTACTCTCCATCGCCTTCGACTTTCAAAACCCAAACCCATGGTCATAACATCATCATCAACGTCATCTCCACTTGAACACCACTAGACCTGATCCAACAACATTGCCACCACGAGCTCATCGTCGTTCTTCTACCACCTCAACGTCATCTTCCCTTTTACCCACGTATATATTTAAGAATTGAGCTGATGGATGTTATTGTAAATCTAAACTTCAATATTTTGTATGGCCTGGTGGATCTGTTGACATGGTGTTTTGTTTCTAGAGAATCTTGATGCTTGTATAGGATTCTCAACCATGTACTACCAAGAAATCAAAAAAATTTACAATATTACAAAGAAGTTGACTCACTCACTATCACAAAGTTTCCATCGATTTTTACTCACCAGTGTTTTGGAATTGGCCTTTCAATGTGAAGTTTGAGTTAATTTTGAACCTGTGAAGCCAGCACATTCATTTGTTAACAAAGTAAGCCTGATGGATCTGTTGCCAAGGTGTTCATTTGTTTATTGCCGTTTTGGCAATACGTTCAACTTTGTGAGGGCATGAGATTAAATTTTTTTTAGCATTTGAATTCAGTTTCAAGGGTTAATTTGTTTATGGGTCCTTGGATAGCATCTTGTGTCCGTGACACTGTAAAATCATTTTAGCAGCATCTCAATTTCTCATATAAACAGTGTGTCTGCACATTTTTGAAACAAGACGCCTATTCAAATTGAAACAGAACGTCTGCTCATTTTGAAACAGGACGTCTGTTCATTTTGAAACATCCCAACTTCTCATACAAATAGTGCATCTGCATTATTACAAACAGTGCATGTGTGTTCATTTTTGAAACAGGACGCTAGTTCATTTTTGAAATAGGGTGCCTGTTCATTTTGAAACAAGACGTCTGTTCATTTTCGCCTTTGAGGTATATCGAAAGTTTGACTAGTTGAATCACCTGTATGTGCTTTCGTACGTATGTGCACACAGATTATAAATTCTATATGCAAAACATGATCATTGTCGTCTCTCAGAAAAATATGAATGTTTTCGGTCAATCTATGCGTGTGTTTGGATACATGAATCGTAACCACACCACATATACAACCCACATCATAAAGGACTAACAGTAGACAAAAACAAAACATCAGCACTTGAATAAAATTCGGCTGACGCATCTCTATACATTCTATTAACAAAGTTAGAACGTGAGAGCTAACAGATATAATATAGGACCATGGTTATTACAAAAGTGTGTACAGTTCGAAAGAGCCCGAAGCAGAAGGCCACGGCTTGAACAAAAACCATAGTGGCACTGGTTCGATGCACAGTGCATTCAATAAATGGTATTTTTGAACAGCCCGTGTTCGAGAATAGATGTATAAAGAACTCCTTCAAGTGATCATAAGCAACCTTCAGATATTGTATTTTCTCTATGGGGATGTCGACGGTGGCCTCTGCTCCGTCTTGCAGGGATTTGAGGAAGTCTTTTAATGTTTTTTGGAGTTGATACATACGTGACTCGGACTCCTGCTTTGGCCAAAGCTTTGGAGAACTGAAGGAACGGAATCATATGTCCGAAAGCCAACCATAGAAGCATTACAACGTGGACTGCGGCCATCTCTTGAACTTCTGGAACTGATCTGGTATGTCTTAACAGAAAAACGGAAGAGATGGATAATGCTTCAGGAAAAATATGCTTGAACTTCAGGAACTGATCAAAAGTATGTCAACTATTAGCTGGTGCTATCACGACGGACAGAGCGTATTTTAATACCAATGTAAACAGCCTGTTGCTGGTACACTAACAATAGTTTATGGTAAGTTGCCAAGATCCACATCTGACCTCTCACATTAGTAGATCTTTTTTACTGCTTGGTAGATTAAATTTACTGATCCAGAGAGAGGTTTGTTCAATGATGAGCAACCTTTCCTCATAGAATATAATCAATTCGACGTTTTTTGGAACGTATCAAAAAGCAACATCTCCGCTATAACCATATAGCAGTGATAAGATTGGTCATATCTGATATTCCTATCTCTTGGTACATTGTTCTGTTTTATTTTTAGATGAAATTTATTAGTACCTTCGTCTCATAATTCTTACAAAACTTATGTGTATTATTCTATACGCATGATACAACTCTCGTCTTCATATGAAATTATGTCTGATTATCCCGCAACATGTATTAGATTGAAGTACGTAACTTATACAATCATTAATATTTCAGGATAAATTTATAAAAAAAACCACGTTTAATCATCATTGCATACGTGTCAAATTTTACATCAATATAGATATCAGATCAATATATTATAATAATTTTCGGACAAAGAAAACACCAGTATATACTGCTAGAACAAGAATAAGATTGTGCAGGACTGCAGAATCAATTATTTTGCCTGGAGGATTCTTTTGCAGGCAGGGAGCAACAATATAAAACATGATCTGGTGGATATTGCCTTTCTGTGTAACGCTTACCTTTTACATAGAGCCTTTCAAACTCAGAGTTGGGCTCGAGGATGAATATCGTCAAGCATGAATCATGTGAGCTCAACTGTTCATTTTTTCGCCGCCTTCTTTCCAAATGCTCGGAAGGGTCAGATATGCTATGCTCGGAAGGTCTGATATGCATCAATGTGCCAAAACCTCAGCCGTTCGCTTGGCATACAACAATCTATCACACAAGTCTTACAATCCTTGTCAAGAATAGTGACTGGGAACCCTATATCAGATCTCGAACCCTTGCAATGAAATAACCATTGTAGGAGTATTAAAATCGTCAAGCGACTACCATTTGCTAGAACTATGCATATTGGATCAGGTCTCCAACTGCACACCATCATCTTCACATCATGTATATAAGTATTGTTCTCAAGCCCAAACGACCTAGAGATCTCATTTCAAACAACACATACAGCAAGTGAAAACGAACTCAATCAGCAACCCTTGACAACACTCAGTAAAAAGTAAGCACACGACCTTCAGCTCAAAAGTTCCTCCTTTCACCAATCAACTCCAACGACTGCCAGCTCCGGCGATCGGCAGAATAATCTACATTGACTGGCATCCTATAGCGCAAGGTATCTCGATCAGCGGTTTTGCAGGGTACAGGGGATTGAAGAACCCAGTTTATAGCAGATCAACAAAGACTTGATGTATCATGAACTCTCGCGATAAAGGAACATGTTCAGGTCCACCAACTAAGGGTCGGGATAGAATTTACAAGATTCCATCCAAATAAGCTCCTTGATGTTTTCCTCTGTGAATGATGGTTGTTCGAAGTCAAAATTGAAGGGCTGAGGGCAGACCGGTTCATCGTTGATGTCATGGAGTGGCGCCAAGTATGGATGGCAAAGAGCATTGTTAACTGAGAACAATCAAAGAGAACAAACATTTGATGTGAATAAACATATATTGCAAAGAAATTTGATGTTTGCACTGCATCCTTAAATAAGACATGAACGAATCATCACACAGTAACTAGTCTACAAAGCCCACAATAACGGTTCAACTCCGCAGCAAAGTAGCCAACGACAAACTTAGCCACGAAGACCATTACATCAATCAGTTGAACCCAGAATCAGATGACTAAAATAGTGATCGACAAGTCAAACCAATAGGCCTAATACTGAAATAACGAAAAGAAGCAAGCCAGCAGCTCAGCAAATGCAACAACAAAGTGAAATTCAAATTTAATTTTGATAATACTTACCTGTTATTCTCATGTTGGGGTCAAAGACGAGCATTTTCTCCAACAAATCAACAGCCAAAGGAGAAGCATTGGGAAATTTGACTGAGAAGTTCAGCTTCGGAAAATGTGGAAGCTGCCGAACATATCTCCTGGCATTATCACTTCGAAGAAAGCCTAGACTGGAGTCATCGGGTGAACCTATGAGCTTCAAAGGGGCAAAGTCAACACAGAACATCCAGTCAGACACCGCAACACAGGAGGCACACATGGTGCTTTATAACAATAAAAGAAGTCATAGAAAAGAGACGACAGCTAATTCACAACCAGAAAAATGTGTGCATACCTCTGTGATCAGCCGCAGCTGATGAACATAATCCTTTCCAGGGAACAGGGGCTCTCTGGTCAATATTTCACCAAGTATGCATCCCACAGACCAAATATCAATTGCAGCAGTATACTCAGAGCAGTTTAAAAGCAATTCTGGTGCTCGGTACCAACGAGTTACGACATATTCAGTCATGAAATCAGTCTCTGAGGTTGTTCTTGCTAGTCCAAAATCGCCAATTTTAAGATCGCAGTTAGCATTCAGGAAAAGATTGCTGGGTTTCAGATCACGATGTAGCACGTTGGCAGAGTGGACATACTTTAAGCCTCGCAGTAATTGATAAAGGAAATACTGCAGCATAAAAAACAAGGATTGTCTACTAACGTTAGACATTATAACACAAAAGACCAATCAACCTTAATAATCACAACACCAAGTCCCAAGAAAACAAGGGCGATAGCACAGGTTCAACTGAGTCTTCAGCTCAATGGAGTTAATATGAAGCAATGAGATAATTCCATGGTAACCCAGAAACAGAAAACAACCCAAACTCTTGCAGTTTTGAGGTACTCAATGAAATTAAAATACAAGGAAAGAGTAGCCAAAAGAAGATCCCATTCTCCAAGACCACAAGCATAGAATATACTACAGTACTATACTCGAGCTAAAGCATCCTTTAAAAGCAACAAGGTGAAAAAATTACAAAAAGGCACTGGGATGAAGTGACAAAGGTATCATACCCGACAGTGATCATCTGTTAAAGGTTGATTGGAGCGTATTATCTGGTGAAGATCGGTATCCATCAATTCATAAACAATATAGACATCATTGAAGTTCTCTTTCAGTGGTGGTCGTATTATGTCTTTGATAGCAATTACCTGAGTAAGAGGGAGAAAAAAAACAGCATTTCAGTAACCACACAATAATCCAAGAACCCATTAAAGAAAGCCTTTTGTTCTCGGAATCAAGCACTAGTTTCGTGATACATCCAGGTAAGCCATATGCATTGCAGCGTCGGACAAGGCCTACTAAGAATGCCAGAGATGGGG